>SNQJ01S0189970.1:0-18156 GCA_010110895.2 Picea sitchensis
AAATACTAAAATTTAAATGTCAATCTTAATATACTAAAGGTTACATATTCAAAATTTTAAAAGGCAATTATGAAATACTAAAAATTAAAGGTCAATCTTAATATACTAAAGGTTACATATTCATAACTTTTAAAAGGCACTCTGATACTACAATAGAATTTGGAAAGACAGAGACAACTATCCATGTTATGAATTTGACATCAATTATAACCATATCCTAATCATTATGTTTTAAGAATATCATGTTTAACCCACCGACATTAACAATCCTTCATCAAGCTTAGGTGACATCATGAGTGGGATCTTCACTTTATAAGGCCATAACTAACTTAAAGGTCCTTCTCAGGTATCAATTTAAGAAGACAAACATAGACAACCTTTAGTAGGAATTTGTCAAAATTTAAAAGAACAATATTATAATGACTCCTTTTAAACACTCTAATGAATAATGCTAAAAATGTTCGATATGAAATAATAAACAAGGGTAAGGTAGAGTGGTATCATAGGTGATCATGTCATCCCTATCGAGGTGGCAGTACGGCCTCAATTTAAATCATCATAATGTTCGATAGGAAATAATAAACAAGGGTAAGGTAGAGGGGTATCAAGGCGATCATGTCATCCCTATCGAGGTGGCAGTACGGCCTCAAATTAAATCCTCATACAACTAAGGTGATAGCATGAAATAATAACCCGAGCTAATGGCGAGTTTTATACCAAAAAGGGACCCAGAAATTTTAAAGGATCCTACCGTATTCAACTATATATTAAACAGCGAAATACACGACAATTGAACAACATTATTAAGGATATATTAAGGGATAACATCAATATTGAAACGATGAAAGTAACAGCCATTTTAAACTATAAATTAGGGTTAGCTCCAGTGATAAAACGGTAATGTAAACAGCAATGTTTCAACATACCAAATTTCTTTCTATTCCCGCCCTTTCTTTTATTTTAACAACTATATTTAAAAACGACATTACCTTGAAGCACCACGTTACTTAACCAGCAAACTTTAATCTTATATTTTTTTAATCGATATAATGTACCAGCGAATTTACGTTACATGACCCAGCAAATTTTAATCTTATAATTTAAACGGTATATATCAACCAGCGAAACTTACGTTACATAACCCGGCGAACTTAAACTTATAATTTGAAACGATATAATTAACCACAATAGTGACAATAATTGAAAGGTAGCAGCAACGTTTAACACAATAATCAGCACCAGTGTTAATACAAGTTTAGTGCAATTTTAAAGGAACCCGGTAATTAAAGCTCGCCCCAATAGTTAAAAACGATGTATTGACCGCCAGGATTATCGCTAATTTAACCGAAATGGTTAAACGGTAAAATTAAGGTTATCAGTAGTGACTAAGGACGATAGAACAGTCAGCAGTATTAACCGATTAAATTTTAAGGACAGCATCATTAAAAACGATAATTTAGCCAGCAAAAGAATCGGGTTAGCATCAGTGATTAATTAATGATATGTTAACAGCAAAATAAGAAAAAGGGCAAGATTGGAAGGGCGATAATGGAAATGATAACTTTCTCGATTAAGGAGCAATTAGATAACAGAGAATCAACCTCAGGAAATTCAGTGACATAGACGCCTTCGAGGTTCTACTCATTTAGTCAAGATAACCGGACAACTCAGGAATTCTGGTAAGTAGTTACGGGAAAAGGAAGGTAAATCACCTACAGTCGCTGCTAACTGCAGTCCGAAATCCGAGGCAAAGGAACTGAGCGCGGATGTCAGCGGACAGGCACCGCATTGCCAGGCCAGCAGAGTGACCCTTCCTGCAAAAGTGACAGTACCGAGGAGACACGCTAATTCTGTTGACAGGCCAAGCGAATAGCCAAAAGTCACGTCGTGGAGGGAACGGGTGGAGAATGGTAGGTCAGACAGGCGTGAGTCACGGTCGAGGCAACCTAGCCCGTATCCCAACCCAGCAATGGCGTCGTACCTGGATTCTCCCGGTTTAAGAAAATAGATCATGTCGCTGGAATCCGCCAATTGCGATCTAAAGATAGCTATGATTCCCTGTCTGCTGCGCACCCAAAACCAGAGATAGAATCGACCCAAACATGCTCTGGTTAGGCGTGGGATAACTATCACTCTGAAGAATGACTCTATGAACAGAATCGAGAGGCGACAGAACCGTTCCCTGTCCCCCGTCTATCACAATGAACGCACCAGTACACGGGGCTCCAAATAACCAACGACCTGTGCGCGAATTACCCAGGGATCGGTGGTGGCCTCTCCCTTTTTGAAATCTACAATTTAAGAAGTCAGCTGAAGGGATTAAGGGGTCGGCCTAACCAACGCGTTATCAGAACGTTGAGTTGAAAAGCACACCAGAGGTAAGCGAGGAGCACACGGTTAGGGAGGCAACCTAGTTTCTATTTTTGAACATACAGAAGGCCATTTCTTGAAGGGTTTCGGTTTTAACGATTCTGACCTAGTCAATCGGAAAACGATTTGTAAAAATGCCGAGGATGCCTCTCGATCCAAAACTGGAATCCAAAAAGTCGGTGTAACAACTACCAAATCGTTTAAGGTACTAAGTGCAGGCATACTCCATAAAAGAGAGATGGCGTAAGGAGTTAAACATGAGAAGGGCAGAGCGCGAATCAACACGCAAGGGTTACAACGACTCACACACGCCAGAAAAAGATTCAACCGTCGACTTACATGGAGCGATATATGTCAGAACTAACTATTCCTGGGCAATTATAAGACCAATTTATAACACCAGAATTATAGTTTCATTGACGATTATTACCACAGTCCTGAATCTCTATCAGCAATCGCTGTACAGTCCAGGGAGTTAATTTAAAAGTATAACAGCAGTAATTTAGAATACAATAACCAGCTTCATCACTCTACATTAATTTCACACAGTCAAATAGAGGGAAATCACAGGTTACCACATCCTTTTTCCCCTTTTTGTAAAATAAAATGCATTCACTTAACCAAGTAAGTTTATACTCAGTTGTTCTTCCGCCTTCGGGCCGAATGACTACCGCTTTGCCTTTGTCCCTTGTTTCCGTCATATCCCTGCCACAACCTATGGAATCACACCGGTAATTTCCCAAATAAACGAGGTACTCGCCTCTTCGCCTCGAGCCGCTAGCAATGCCACACAAGAACTGTAAAATCATGAAGGCCACCACTAACTACCGAGCTACCACTCAAAATCACAACTAAGTTACACCCAACTCCACACAAGAAAATCACAATCATTAATTTCGGGCGTATGAACGTTACGTCAATCGATCCTCCCTCTATCCATCCTTTCCCTTCTTTATAGCCAAAAAAGAGACTCACCTACTCTTCTTAATTAGTAATTAATTAATTTTAATGATAATTCCCCTTGAACGATCTCCATCGTCATCAAGTGTTTCTCATCCCTAGGATTCTCCCATAATTAATTGCTTATTAATTAAAAATCTAAATTCCCCACACCCCAAATCTCTCCTTAAATCTCCCTAGGGTTCCTAGATTCCCTTTTACCTTGCTTTTATTCTCTTCCTAAAATGATGCTTCTGAAATTTTAGTAGTTACTTAAATGAAGATTCTTTTCGCTTTTCCCCAATGTCCCTACTTTCCAAAAATCTAAGTTTCCTTTCTATTTATGTTCATATTTTCATTTTACATTATTTATTCATCTTTTTTCTTCTTTAATTTCTCTTCCACTTTATTTATTTCATTTTAAACTTTTCTTTATTCTCCTTTCCATTTTCATGCATTAATTATTATAATAAAACTTTTGTTAAACCCTCCAAGATAAATTCTATTAAAAAGAATTTTAAGAGGAGACAATATTTTTATTTTTATGAATCATTTACTTATTTAATTAAATCCTTGTTTTTAATAATTCCTCCTTAGAATTTTAAGTCCCTTTATAAATTAAAATACCATATTCAAATTTTGCTTACCCCCTTATTACTTTCTTTTACCCCCTTTTACTTTCAGACGCTCATGGAACCCTAGGTGGGTGTTTAGTTTAAGCACTAGGTTTAATTTTTGAGGATCTTCCTTAGGGTTGATCGATTTATCTTAGAGACTTTTAAATCTAGGTTTGATTTAATCAGGGAGACAATTTAATTAAGGGAGGTGGTTTGTAAAAATTTATCAGGTTTTAAGGTCTCACGGTCAACTAGGGTTTGCCTAACATCATTCTGCCGACGTGTCCTTCGTGATGCACCCACAGCTCCAAGGGTGCTAATTATCATTTATCACATGACGCGTTCTTCTCAGGATGCACCACTGGCTCCAAGGGTGCCACTCGGGCGACTTGTAATTCTTTGCGCTGACGTGTCTCCTTCAGATGCACCCACGGCTCCAAGGGTGCCACCTACCGGGTTGACGGATTGGTAGACTCTAAACCGCTGGAGTCAACACTCCACCAAACCAGCGAGTGGCACCCTTGTGGGAGACTAAGGGTTTAAGGAATAAGGCCGCCCCCGCCTTATTGCTGCCTCTTAGAATCATCGTGGAGCGATCACGGGTAGTCATTTCACGCAGATCGCGGATCCCTCGAACGAGGTAACCGTTAACCCATACTGAAATACGCAAGGAGTGCTAGTAGGTTGTAAAGTGTGGCTTTCGTCCACACCTCTCCTCAAACTCGGATCTCGTGTGTGGCCCTTTACTCCATATGTGAGCACGGTCGCAAGCTATCGTCACTCTCGCGACAATAACCATCATGTCAAATCATGTCGCAAATATATCATACCATCAATAGTACATCAAGTAAAAATGAAACAATATCATCATAAAAGAAACAACTAAAATAATTCCCACCCCCTCACCCAACCGAGTCCGAGTTCTACCGATGCTCAGAGATCCTCAAGGTCCCAACCCCGCATACCAACGAACCGAGTCACTGCACCGCCTATACTATAGTAGTGGAAATCATCCCAATATATAACCCAATGTATCCAAAGAAAGAAAAAGTTTTATCATCATAGAATCTGCACTTATGCTGCGTTCTCAAAGAATAAGTTTGGTAGGTGCGTGACCGGGATGTTACATACACCCTCTTGGTCTAAACTTCATCCCCGGTTTTCGCGATAAATGCCGGAATAAATGTACCACAAAATCATAAATGCCATGCATCGAGTCTAACTATCCAACAAAATGGAAACTGATGGCACATATCATATGTGTCCCTCCGCAGGTCGCCGATTGCGGACTATAACTGCCCCACTAGACCTTTGACTATTCATCACTGCTCACGTCAGAATCGGTTTAACGCGATGATCTAGAATGCGGACCGCTCACGGCTGAGTCCTCGTCCGGACACTCCGCGTCAGTCTCGGTGCATCAGACTGTACCGCCTCTCGGTGGTTATTCACCATTACAGAACTGGCGGGCTTTGCCCATATCTCTCCCATCAGTCGTCCAACATCCGGACGCTTCCGCCTTCCATAGGACAATGCTACCGGGTAGTGTGGTTCTATACGGGGCCCAATACCCCTTCTACTTCGAGTCCCGTGCTCCGGTGAAGAAGATGTCCGGCTGCCCGGAACTCCCCGGTTCGCTTCAATAACAGGTTCGGAATCGCCGCCGCGCGGGGCTTAATGCCAGCCGGCCAGCCGGGCCGTGGTCCTGTATATGCCCCGCCGTCAGCGTATGCACGATGAACCCCGCCCCCGTAGGTCTCACCGGGTCCCGGCCCGGCCCCCACCGCTTAGCTCTCCTCTCGCCATGAGGGGCCTTTGGGATTGGGCCGCAAGGTTTGAGGTATCAGATCCTAACCTTTACGCTAAGCTCGCTAAGGCCAAACACGAACCCTCGCTGACCTTTGAGCTTCAGCCCGACGCGGAGCATACCGGTAGTTCCATAAAACGTCTTCGCATTTCGCACCGTATACCTCCCCGGTTGTAATGCGCTGGAACTCATTGAGCCGACGCCATGAATTCTCAAAGATCTCTTCGAACCGGGTTTCTCATCAGCTCGGCGACACGCCTTTCAACGGCTATGTTTAGTCATGCGTGAGCCGCCTTCCACCATAGAAGAGCTTCCCTCTTATCGGAAGACCGCATGCGGACCTTCATGTTGGAGGCAGTCGGCACGGCCAATATCGCCATATTCTCCAACCATGCTCGCATGGCCGCTTATCCGGGGTACCAAAGAACTCGGAAATTTCACCTTCGAAGTTCTATGGATAATCGCCAAGACCTACGGGCGCGGGCTTAACTCTCCAGAGGGTGTCGGGCGCTCGGCTCTTCCTTGCTTCCATCATTGACAATGTACCGCATATGCGCTGGAAGGATCTCTATCATCCCACAACATCGCCATCGCTGACCGCTTCCTCGTTTGCGACTCACACCTCCTGCTAGACCTCAGCGTGGATGTCAGCCGAGGCTGCCGCTACTTCCTCCTAGCACTGCCGCCCTCCCGCCCTTCTTAACCATGATTACCGCCTACGCATTAACGGAGCTCAATCAACAAATGCAATCAATACTATCATGTCAACGAACTCCGTAGGGAATCCTAAGTCGCGGGTCGTACCCGCTCTTATACCATATGTAACAACACTCCTAGTTAAGGAAAACTACTTTGTCAATAGGTGCAATTTTTTTTTGTGTACCTGCAAAAGCGCCAAGGTGATATAGGATAACGACATAACTCCGCAACTAAAACATTTTAGCTTACACGTGAAGCCTGACTAAAATGCGACATCGACTTCTCCTGGGCCCTACTCCTCAAGTAGTTGTTAGGACCTTCCAAGACACATAATCAACGCCAAGTCTTCTATTTTCCCATCGCCTTTAACCATTTAAGGTCTCGGTCATGGCATCGTTTCGATGAACATGGAGGTGTTCCAAGTATCCCACCCGACGAACCTAATTAAGAAACTAACTGACCACATCAAGTACATCATAATTAAGAAGAACAAGGCTCTCTTACTTGGCTAAGTGGACAAGAGGACTCCGACGCAGAACCCAATTCAACATCCTTTTTAAGAGAATCAACAACCCCTACTTCTAGTTCAGAGAAAGTTGAGGTACGTAAGTCAACTATTGTTTCAAAAAATATTAACCACAATAAAACTTTGCAAACCTCTCATGAATTATTAACGCCTTCCATCTATAACACCTATTGGACTCCACTACAATTGCCATACCTCGGTGTAATGCTAATTTAATTACCAAAATTATAATGATCTTGTCAAGGTAAAAATTTTAATGTCACCATGAGGAACCTTATGTGCAATGTCTTTAAAATCAACTAAAATTGTAATGCATATGCCCTCCTCCCATAGGTGTCATCATAAAAGGAAATAACTTAGAACATCATAATCTAAATGACAATCTTAAGTACTAAAATTTAACATATTCCTAAGTGTCTTCATAATGGAAAGTAACCTAGAACATCATAAAATTCAAATGTAAATCTTAATATACTAATAGATAACATATTCATAATCTTAAAAGGCAATTATGAAATACTAAAAATTAAAGGTCAATCTTAGTATACTAAAGGTTACATATTCATAATTTTTAAAAAGGCAATTATGAAAAACTAAAAATTAAAGGTCAATTCATTATACTAAAGGTTAAATATTCATAACTTTTAAAAGGCAATTATGAAATAATTAAAAATTAAAGGTCAATCTTAATATACTAAAGGTTACATATTCATAACCTTTAAGAGGCACTCTTATACTACAATAGATTTGGAAAGACAGAGACAACTATCCATGTTATTAATTTGACATTAATTATAACAATATCCTAATCATTATGTTTTAAGAATATCATGTTTAACCCACCTACATTAACAATACTTCATCAAGCTTAGGTGACATCATGAGTGGGATCTTCAATATATAAGGCCATGGAAATAAATAAAGGTCTTCTTTTAGGTATCAATTTAAGAAGACAACCATAGACAACCTTTATTAGGAATTTGTCAAAATTTAAAAGAACAATATTAAATGACTCCTTTTTAAACACTCTAATGAATAATGCTAAAAATGTTCGATAGGAAATAATAAACAAGGGTAAGGTAGAGTGGTATCATAGGGATGACATGATCACCATCTAGGTGGCAGTACGGCCTCAAATTAAATCCTCATACAACTAAGGTGATAGCATGAAATAATAACCCGAGCTAATGGCGAGTTTTATACCAAAAAGGGACCCAGAAATTTTAAAGGATCCTACCGTATTCAACTATATATTAAACAGCGAAATACACGACAAATGAACAACATTATTAAGGATATATTAAGGGATAACATCAATATTGAAACGATGAAAGTAACAACCATTTTAAACTATAAATTAGGGTTAGCTCCAGTGATAAAACGGTAATGTAAACAACAATATTTCAACATACCTACTTTTCTATTCCCGCCTCCTTTTCTTTTATTTTAACAATCATATATTTAAAAAAAACGACACATTACCCAGCGAATTTACGTTACTTAACCAACAAACTTTAATCTTATAATTTTAATCGATATAATGTACCCGTGAATTTACGTTACATGACCCAGCAAATTTTAATCTTATAATTTAAACGATATATATCAACCAGCGAAACTTACGTTACATAACCCGGCGAACTTAAACTTATAATTTGAAACAATATAATTAACCACAATAGTGACAATAATTGAAAGGTAGCAGCAACGTTTAACACAATAATCAGCACCAGTGTTAATACAAGTTTAGTGCAATTTTAAAGGAACCCGGTAATTAAAGCTCGCCCCAATAGTTAAAAACGATGTATTGACCGCCAGGATTATCGCTAATTTAACCGAAATGGTTAAACGGTAAAATTAAGGTTATCCGTAGTGACTAAGGACGATAGAACAGTCAGCAGTATTAACCGATTAAATTTTAAGGACAGCATCATTAAAAACGATAATTTAGCCAGCAAAAGAATCGGGTTAGCATCAGTGATTAATTAATGATATGTTAACAGCAAAATAAGAAAAAGGGCAAGATTGGAAGGGCGATAATGGAAATGATAACTTTCTCGATTAAGGAGCAATTAAGATAACAGAGAATCCAAGATGCCAGTGTAAAGAAATAACCTCAGAATATCAATGACATTAACGCCTTCAAGGTTCTACTCATTTAGTCAAGATAACCTGACAAATCTCAGGAATTCCTAGTAGGTAGTTACGGGAAAAGGAAGGTAACTACCCACAGCCACACCGCAGTCCCAAACTGGTGGCAAAGGAACCGAAAGCTGATGTCGACGTGCACCGTGACAAGCGTGCCGCCAGAAAGTGACCTTCCGCAAAGTGACAAGTACTGAGGAGACACGCTTAATTTCCGGCGGATGCTGCTTAATAGCCAAAAGTCACGCTGTATGGAACGGTGGAGGATGGCGGTGTCAATAGCGCGGAGTCAATGGCCGAGGTAAATCCCAGCCCGTATCCCAACCCAGCAATGGCGTCGTATACCAGGATTCTCCTGGTTTAAGAAAATAGAACATGTCGTTGGAATCCGCCACTTGATCTAAAGATAGCTATGTTTCCCCTGTCTGTTGTGCACCCAAATCCAGAGACAGAATCGACCCAAACATGCTTTGGTTAGGCGTGGGATAACTATCACTCTGAAGAATGACTCTATGAACAGAATCGAGAGGCGACAGAACCGTTCCCTGTCCCCCGTCCATCACAATGAACGCACCAGTACACGGGCCTCCAAATAACCAACGACCTGTGCACGAATTACCCAGGGATCGGTGGTGGCCTCTCCCTTTTAGAAATCTACAGTTTAAGAAGTCAGCGCCGAAAGGATTAAGGGGTCGGCCTAGCCAACGCGTTATCAGAACGCTGAGTTGAAAAGCACACCAGAGGTAAGCGAGGAGCACACGGTTAGGGAGGCAACCTAGTTTCTATTTTTGAACATACAGAAGGCCATTTCTTGAAGGGCTCGGTTTTAACGATTCGACTCCAGTCAATCGTAAAATCGATTTGTAAAATGCCGAGGATGTCTCTCGATCTAAAACTGGAATCCATAAAGTCGGTGTAACAACTACCAATTCGTTTAAGGAACTAAGTGCAGGCATACTCCGTAAAAGAGAGATGGCGTAAGGAGTTAAACATGAGAAGGGCAGATGGCAAATCAACACACAAAGGTTACAACGACTCACACACGCCAGAACAAGATCCAACGATATAAGCCCGAACTAACTATTCCTGGGCAAATATAAGACCAATTTATAACACCAAATTTAGTTTCATCGACGCATTATTACCACAACTCAATCTTTATCGCCAATCACCGTGATTCGTGGAGTTAATTTTAAAAGTATAACAAGCAGTACTTAGAATACAATAACCAGCCATCATTCTACCTAATTTCTTACACATACTAAAATGAGGGAAATCTCCTCATGATCGATTATCCTTTTTTTTCCCTTTTTTTAAAATAAAAATGCATTCTACTTAACCAAGTAAACCATACCATTGCCTTCCGCTTTCCTCGGACGACGAACCACACTGCTTGCCTTGTCCCTTGCTTCCGCTTCGCTCCATTACTAATCAGGAATCAGCCACCGTACCCTCCACCGAACGCTGAGGTAATTGGCTCTTCACTCGAAATGCTAGGCTACATAAGAACTTAAAATCATGAAGGCTTCTCAAATACTAACGGCCGAAGCTACCACTAAAAATCATACCTGAGTTACAATCTAACTCCACACAAGAAAATCATACACCATACTTCTCAAGGGCGAACGCTCACCGATCCTCCCTTTCATCCATCATTTCCCCTTCTTTTATAGCCAAAAAAGAGACTCCCCTACTCTTTCTTTAATTAGTAATTAATTAATTTTTAATGACAATTCCTTTTGAACGATCTCCGTCGTCCGTCCAAGGTCAACCATCCCTAGGATTCTCCCATAATTAATTTCGCTTATTAATTAAAATCTAAATTCCTCAGTACACTCCCAAATTCCTCTCCTAAATCCTCCCAGGGTTCCTAGATTCCCTTACCTTGCTTTTATTCTTTTTCCCTAAATGATGTTTCTGAAATTAGTAAGCACCTAAATGAAGATTCTTTTTCGCTTTTTCCAAGTCCCTTTACTTCCAAAAATCAAGCCTTCATTTATGCTCCATTTTTCTTACTCCTTATATTATTTATTCATCTTTTCTTCTATTATTTTCCTCCACTTTTATTTATTTCTTTATTTAAAACTTTTCTTTTATTCTCCCTTTCCATTTTCATTATTCTCATTATAATAAAACCATAAAACCCTCCAAGATAAATTCTCTTAAAATTCTTTTAATAGAGACAATATTTTATTTTATGAATCATTTCACTTCATTTTAATTAAATCCTTGTTTTTATACTTCCTCCTTAGAATTTTAATTCCTCTTTATAAATTAAAATACCGTGGGTTCAGCTTAAGTTTACCCCTTATTACTTTTACCCCTTTTACTTTTAGACGTCTTTAAGCAACTCCTGTGGGTGTTTAGTTTAGTTTTAGGGTTTAATTCTTGAGGATCTTCCTTAGGTTTGATCGATTTATCTTAGAGACTTTAAATCTAGGTTTGATTTGACTAGGGAGACAATTTAATTGGCGGAGGCGGGTTTGTACAATTTACCAGTGCTAAGGTCTCACCTGGCCAACTAGGGTCAGTTCCTCAACATCATTCTCAAGCTGACGTGTCCTTCAGATGCAATTCACAGCTCCAAGGTGCTAATTACTGATCGCTTCTAATATCATGTGCATGACGCGGTTCTTCAGATGCTAATTCATCGGCTCCAAGGGCGCTTTACCTGGACTTTGTAATTCTTTGGCGCTGACGCGTTCTTCAGATGTTCACGTGCTCCAAGGGTGGCACCGGGTTGACGATTGGTGGTGACTCCAAACCCCTCGAGTCAACACCCGCCGTGCTTAATCTTGTGGGAGACTATGGCTCTATGAAGGCCCCCGCCATTAAGGCCTAGAATCATCGCGGAGCTTAATCGTCAGCAAATCGCTTCCTCACCTGCGATCGCGGATCCCTCTCAATCAGGGGTAATCGGTAACTCCATGTACCGAGCCACCAAGGATAGTAGGTCAAGGGTAGGTTGTCGGCCCACACCTCCCCTCAAACTCTCGATCTCGTGTGTGGCCCTTTGCATCTATATGTATAACGGGTCGGTAAGTTATCGTCAGACCGCATCATCAACCATCATGTCAAACCAAGAACATATCATATCATCAATAGTACATCATAAAAAATGAAACAATATCATCATAAAAGAACAACTCAAATACCCCACTCCCCGACCCAATCCGGAGTCCAAGAAGTTCCACTAATGCCTCTCGTGATCCCTCAAGGTCCGAAACCCTGGACACTCAAAGGAACTGAGTCAGCGGCACCTGTCCATATCATAGTAGTGAAATCATCCGCCATATAACCCAAATGTAATCCAAAAGAAAGAAAAGTTTTATCATCATAGAAATCCAGATCACTTGCGAGCAAGTGTTCTCAAAGAATAAGTTTGGTAGGTGCGCCAGAGCGGGATGTTACAGGTGCCACTGGAAGCATGTGGAATGGTCTTAGGTAGACCTTATTTATATAATCGCAAAGAAATATTCTACAAGGAACATAATCAATATCACTTATTTAAGAAAGGCAATGAATATGTTGTGCATGCTAATCATATTAAAGAAAATCAATCTCTTGTCACAATGGAATAATTAAGGAAGGAAACTTATTCAAGCAAAAATGTCACACCTAAATTGGATGATCTTAAGCATGAACATGAGATGGTTGTAGGATGTGAGTTCAATCATACTTTGCTTCAAGATAAGTTAATGTCATGCAATAATGTCAAACATATTGGTTCATTTTCATTCATATTTATGATATTATCACTGCTAATGTTTTCTACATGGATGGTAGTGGATTTAGTAAGATGTGAACAAGTTAAAATGGATAACAATATGATTTCAGTTTTCATGATTATTATGTAATTGATTGTGATGAGAAAGGTGCAAAAGACATAGTTTAAAGACAAAGGACAAGTGGGTAGGCTTATCCCACACTTGATGTCTAGTTAATATCTTTTTAGAGGACCAAAAGGTCTTAGTGGGGAGGAATGATCCAAAATGGATGCAGAAAGGCCTAAAAATAAAAATTATCGGAATCAGAAAAAACTAGCGCCATCTCATAGGGCTTGGTGTGACGATTCTGAAAATATTTGATTTTTCAAAAATGGACATTGTATGGCGAAGTTATGACGATCTTAAAATTTTCTGAAACATGCAAAAAAGTCAGAGTCAATAGTCAGACATCGTACTGCTAGAGTCAATAGTACATCAACATGAACTGGAAAATGATGTCATCATGTTGACATGGCATCACCAGGAGGTGACATGTGTCAGGTGGGTTTGGCATTTTCAGGGTTGAGTTGGCATGATATAGATTCGACATGTGGAATATACAGATGATGATGTGGCAATTTGTATGATGATGTGGCTCAGTGATAGTCTGAAATGTGGAAGGGTATGAATGACAGGTGGTGGTGATGTGGCAAACTTTGAACATGACACGTGGAGGGTGTTTTGACTATGTAGGTGAGTTGGAAGGGTGATTGGACCAATGCATCAACAGTATGAGAAAATCGCAGGGTGACATGTGGACCAATCACAAGGCATCACGTGGCACCTCGGATAAGGCCAATGAGGGCCAAGAATTTTTTTTTGTTTTCACTCTAGCGGATTTGATCCTTAGACCTCCGAGAACACCAACGTTCCAACCACAACGTGCCAACCAGCTGGGCTACATGGAATTACTTAACCAACATATGGCACTTTATTGTTTTGTTATGAAATGGTACAAAGGTTTAGGGATAATGCCCAGTTGATGGAGGCTAGTCTCCGACTAAGGAACTAAACCATTCCACATAACCCATGGCTTATCCCTCGACCAAGGCAGAGGCACTAGACTATTCCACATAACCCACGACTAATCCCTCGACCAAGGCAAAGGCGTTAGATTGTTCCAAATGACTAAGGTGGATGACTAAGGGTTGAAGACTAGGGGTATAGCCCATGTCACACCAACGCATGGCCACATGGACACCATATGACCATGAGCCTATGAAAAAGGGGCGCACACATCATATTTTTTCCAAAGTGGGCTTTAAAACTATATTAAATTGATTTTTAATTATTTTATCTTGATTTTTATGGATTTAGGCCCAAAAAGTTAGGATATGGAGCTCGATTTGAGGCCAGATTTTGGGAGGAGGTTGGAATGTGAACCCCAAGTCAGAATATATATAAAATAGAGTTTTTTGATAGCCATGAGAGGTTCATATTATCTAGATTTTTCCAATTTGTGGAGAGTAAGCCAATTTTATTCAGGGAAGCCATTAAGGAAGTGAACTTTGGAGGCCATTTTTGGGAGCTACGCTCATCCTTTCTTAGTTCCTTCAGTTGTGTTGGATTCTTAAGGCCAATAAGAACACATCCAAACCATTTTTTAATCCAATTGATGTACTTCTAATTTAGTTTTGAATCATTGAATATTAATAAGAAAGCCTCCCCCACTGAGGCAAAGGCTTGGAGACATAGGAAACCTTTATGAACTCCATTATCAATCTTTGGCATTGGGGTTTGTTGTTATTAGTGCTTGTTTTTTATTATTCACTCTTTATGATAGCTACAACATTCTTTCATTAAATCTTCTTCTTCTCTTCAATTTCTAAATGGTAAATCAACTCATGCATAAACTTAACCATAGTCTTTAAAAGATCATTTTTGGATCACGAGTAGAGGAAAATCATGCAAATATACATAAATATATTATTCAAACTATTGTATCGTGGGTGTGGTCATGGAAAAGGAGGATATGGTAATCATAGCAGAATTTCAAGATCAAACATTATTCCTCTAATTGGTAGTTCTGAGCATATGATTGCAGTTATTTTAGGGAGCACATTCAAGAACAATCTAATTTTTGTAATTTTTGAAGACTCATGGAAATTATATCTTTTACCCATATAATAATCTAAATTTATATTACCATTATCAATGATACAAAATTATATCCGTAAATGTTACATCTCTCAATGACACTTTATTCCACACCAAATAAAAGTCTTTAGTACTTACTTACCCATAAGGTAAAAGAATGAAAAATAAAGGCTATTTTACTTTTAAAACTAATTACTCAAAGCAAGATTATTAATACATGTTTTCCATTATTTATTTGTCTCCCCATTAAAGAGGGATAAGGTTTATTTAATAATGCATCAATATGATTTTATATTTTCAACACAACATTGGGTCCTAGAATTCAAACTCACCTGGATAAGACTATTATTACAAGAAAATCCTTACAGAGGTTTCAATAAGATTAGAAAAATTGAGTTTATATTAGAACCAACTTGGAAAGATTTTCAAATTCTTATGTATACCATTTTCCTTTAAAGCATAGATCTAAAATATCTCTATGAAATGTTGATTTAGAGAATATGGAAAAATGTTAATAGAAGGATTGCTGAGCTTATCCATTTCTCACGTAAGGACCTAATTCCAACCATTTATAATACTATAATTATATTATTGAGGGAAGAAATAATGGAGTTTAGTTATTTTTAATTAATTAAACTTGATATGAATAGAATTTGATGATTAATCAATGGATGAATATGGAGGGAAACATTACTATATATTTTCATGTTTGTCTTTTTTATCGTAATTTACTTAGGTATGGACTAGCATAAATTATATTCATATACAAATAAATTTAAAAAATGGATGACATATATATTTTATCATAAAAAAAGGAAAAACTGATATATTTTTATTAAAGTGTGATTATAATTATTGATCAAATAAGATAAATACATAGATCTTGAGCTCAACTTATTCAGATATAAACAAGAGTGATGGAGGTGACATTAGAAAAATATAATATAATAATCTATTTACAAGAACGAGAAGAGCATTACAGCTCTCCTTCCTACCATTTCCCCTATTCTATTTCGTTTTCCAATTGAAATATATGTTAATGATTAAAATCATAACCCAAACAACCAAAGTATAAAATTAATAGTTCTCAGTAACTACATATAATTTAATACAAGGATAATGTGAATGGATTCCATAAAAAAATACTATATATTGACCCTAAAAACTACATATAATTTTATCAAGTGTGATTGCTAAGTTGGTTGTGATGATCTTATATTTATAAAACATTGTTGTAGAATCTATAGTTGCACTTCATCATCCCATTGTTCAAAAAGTATCACAAATAGTTTGAGTAGTAGGGGCATATAATATGTTCTTTATTTTACTACAATTGGATCAGTTCTATAAGTACTATAAACATACAAAATATTGCACTAGATCCCAGTTTCAATACAAATGACATGGTACAATAATGATATATAGACAACTAAAATATCGAACGAGATCCCGGTTTTAATACAAATGACATGGTAGAATAATGATTTGTTGTAATTTATACAAGTAATAAAAAATATAAAGTGTTATAAATATTTAGGAAATAAGACACCATGAAATAATTTCAGATAAATCGTGGCTCAATTAAAATGTAATAATGAACATGAAAATGTAGTAAATGAATTTATAATGAACACATGCATTATGAAATTTCATATATTGAAAGTTTTATATTTTATAACATCATTGCAAATTCAACCAACTACTACAAGACAAGGTTGTAGTTTCATCACCTAGTGCACTTTTCTCATAGACTGGACCTTGCTTTCACCAGCCTTTCAAAGTTTACAACATTTCTTCGACAATTCTAAGTTACAAAGATTAAAACATACCTTCTAACATCTATTAAATCCGACCCCCCAAGACATTGTAGGCCATGATTTAATTGTACCATGATTTGGAATATAAACTAAGAGATATATGTGAGATGAAAATATAGATCTCCATTTCTAACTCAAAATCATTGCATACAAGTACATTAAAAATTGAAACCAACATATTAGATGTAAGACATGTATGTACTATCTAGTTATTTAGGGTATGATAGGAAAATACATATGATGTTATCTCATCCCTTAAGTGGTCTAAAGGACACATGGGAACATTAATATTTTATAATTGACAACCAATTGAGATCTAGTTTTATGTGAAATATTGTTTAAAGCAGTACAACAATTCATCAAAAATCACCTTATTCGTATGAACCACAAAAGTAAACCAAACAATATGGAATCCTACATATCCATATAAATGTACTTGATGCAATTTTTTTTCGGGAATGTTATTTACAAACATCATAATGGTATGCCATCTTCAATTATTTGTTCATTATCGACTTTTGTCATTTTCCATTTTCTAACTTTCGAGTTTTTCTTTGATTGAAACTCTATTAACTTTATGCGCACTGTACATACCAAATTAATATATTGACATCTTATGACAGCCAACTGATAGTATTGAAAGTGAACATGACTTTCAGTTTCATGGGTTTATTTTAAAAAAATAGTATTTCAGTATGATGGATCCTCTTTCATATATAAAATGATTATCATTATAATCCTCCAATAACTTCATATTTCTTTATGTGCACCGCATCAAATAATATTTAACATTTTCATCATTGTCTACAAGTGCAACCACAAGAAATACATCTCTTGCAAATAAGCCCACATATGCCAATGAGCAAATCGTTAGATCAACATGTAAAATTTTGTACTATAAAGTATAATATATATTTTATATAGCAGATACATCTATGTATTGTTTAAAAATAAAAACTATTTTTGAACAATTGTAACATTTTACCTTCTCTAACATGATTGGAAACTCTATCACCATCAATTGATATTGTAGTTTCATTTGATTCCATCTCCTCTGAGATTGCAAGTGGCATTTTCCCCTTTGTATTAATTTCTATATGTTTCCAAGATTTAACATATTTGTCAATTTCATTTTCAAAAATCTCATTGGATTTTGTGTCCTGTATGCAAATTGAAAAAAACAAGATGCAATCCTTTTATAAAATAGATAGACATTTTGGTAATCTTTTGTTTTAATTAAATGTAATTTTTGAGTCCCATGTATTGTATTGGCTTCATATGGGATCGATATATCTACATATTGGATTCCAATATGCCAAAAAACCATGCACGGTTCAAGAATAATTTATTAAAAGTACATGTGTGTGTGTGT
>SNQJ01S0189971.1:0-18156 GCA_010110895.2 Picea sitchensis
AAAGATTTTACTTGCATTTTATTTTCTTAGTTTAGGAGATTTTGGGATATCTCCCAGATTATGTAAAACAATTTAATATTATCCACAAGGAAGTTTTACCTTGTGAAGAAACCTATATATACTTATGATTTTTGTAATAATGATATCCTCATTCATGGGAGAACAAGGATATGGAGTTCTAATACAAAATGGAGCAGAATTGATGTTTTGTCACAGCTTTAGCTTCTCAATATATCAACATTTTGTTTCATGTTTTGTATATCACTTTGTTTATGGTTTATGACTACTTTAGCTATCCGAATCATGTGCAAATGATATAATTTTGATCACTGTTATCCATATCTTGTCTCTTCCAAATAGATAAAAGACATAACAATTGTTAATTCAGTTTATGAATGACAGGTTTATCTTCTTCATAGATTGAATTGTTATATATATGTTTTTGCATAACAGATTTCCCTTATTGCAGGAATTTATAATCATAATATTGTTATGATTTTCTTTTATGTCTTGTTTGTCCTGTAAAACACTTCAAGGAGCAGCACAGCCTATCATTTACGAGAAGCTATTGAACCAATTCGATGCGAGTTTCCTCCCCCGATCAGCTTAGAATCCATCATACACAGGGCAGACTTGGAGCGTTTCTAGGTCAATTAGTCTGTTGTTTACTGTTTTCATTAAGTAGTTTAATTTAGATTTAAGTTTAATTAGATTTATATTAGATTGTTTAATTTCAGTAAATATATTAGATCGTTTAATTTCAGTAATGTTTATTTCTTTTTCATAAAATATAAAAATCAAAAAGAGATTCTTGGCTGTCTTAGAGCAGAAAACACATGAGTTTTGCAGGTTTTAATTAAATCTGTAGGTTGTTTATAATGTACATTTGTGAATAAGTAATATTGCAGCTGATAATTAGATAGTTGATTTGAGTTATTACAATATTAATTAGTGGATTGTATATAATAGTTAGAATAGTTGTATTTAGTTTTAGTTTAATTTTAGTTTGTTTTATTAGTTTTATTTAGTTTAGTTTGTTTAGATTACTTAGCTTAGATCAATTCTCTCTTTGGTTTTCATAGAAGACCTTAGAGCAGCCAACGGAGCCGTTAAACTCGTCAGGGTGGTCCATTCCAAATGGCTTGGGTTATTTAGACAACCCCAGAGCGGTTCCACTCTCCCAGTTGACGGACGGTCAATTTCTCCCGTCAACACTGCTAGGGTCGACTTCTTATTCTGTCCTTTGTAATTGTCTGATGACCAATCCGCAAAAGGGGATTTGGTCCTTATACAATTACCGACATGATTAATCCCTAATGGGGATTAATCCAATAACAATAATAATAATAATGACATGATTAATCCGTAATGGGGATTTAATCTAATAACAAAATAATAATAAGAATGCTCTTCGCAGTTACATTATTTCAACAATATTTACATATGCAAAAATAGGCTCACTGGCCTTTAGCATATAGGATATCCAACCTAATCATCACATAAGCCTTCTGGCCTATAATAAATTGTCTCACTAGCCTATAAAATGTATTTACATTTACAATTGGGGCTCAGTCTTGGGGTGTTACAATTAGTGCAGCAGGGCGCGTACACTATCCAAACAAATATTTTTAGAAGGAAGCCTCAATAGTATTTTTGGAAAAGTATGCAAATGG
Organism: Picea sitchensis; assembly: GCA_010110895.2. Taxonomy (NCBI): domain Eukaryota; kingdom Viridiplantae; phylum Streptophyta; class Pinopsida; order Pinales; family Pinaceae; genus Picea; species Picea sitchensis. The sequence goes on from SNQJ01S0189971.1 coordinate 1,674, forward strand.
ATGGGCCAATTTCTTAGATGCACAGATATGGAATTTTTGGACTATAATAGTCAGTGAGAAGAATTCTTCCTTGCAGGAAAAAGCGAGCCAACAACTAGAGCTAGAGCCATAGCCAAGACCAAAGCTAGTAGCCATACCCATGAGCTAGAGTTAGAGATGTAGCTAGGAGCTAGAGTCAAAGCCACATTTTAGAGAAGCGGATAGTAGACACAACGATATAGATTGGTTTCCTTTGATCCTTTGGTGACCAAAATTCCTCTCAATGGGGAGGTGTAATATGAAATGGATCCAAACCATCGAATGGTTGTAAGACTATGTACCTGCAAGCCAATTTGAAAATTTATGAAATTTACCAAACTATTGAAAGCAATGTAAATGTAAAAGTTTAATAAGACAAAATGAAAATAAGAAGGAAAACTGGATTAATTAAAATATTAAAAAAATAGGAGACAAGGCCAAGGAATGGGAAATGAAGGTTCATGGCTATTGGACTTCCCCTTACCCCCTATATCTCTCTATTTCTTCCTTCACTTTAATTTTCAATGGGTCTTTTTGCCAAGAGAGGAAGAGTCATAGAAAGCCATGAAAGCATTATACTAGAGATTATGGAAATGGGAACTGGGCCACCATCCTAAGCTAGTTTTATCATTTGATTTTCCAAGGTAAACATTGTATACATTGTGATTTGGTTGTGGGGTATTTTTTGTGTGTGAAATGTTGTTCTTATTTTTTTTAATTCATTGTTATGAGTGTGTTAATGGAGAAAAATAAGAATGACCAATTAAATTCCTATTAGTTTGATTTACAAAACAAATTTCACTATCTTTTGATGAATTTCTATAGCTCCAAGATCATCTCCATCCATTTCCAACTGAATTAGAGATCCATGGTTATTATGAATTGATTTTTTCACTTATCTAGAGAGTTTCTAATTCATTTTAATCTGGATATTGGGTGAATTTTCTCACTTTTCCAGACTATAAATATCTCATTGAGTCGAATTTCTCTTAGTTAGGTCTAATTTCCCTTACCTGGGTTGAATTAGCACTTGCCTGGTTGATTACATATTTTTTGGGGTGAATTTCTTCCTCACTATACTGTAAGTTCATCGATGGAATGAATTGTTTCCACCCTGGGTCATTTTATCTCACCAACATAATCATATGAGTTGTATGAAACTCTGTTGGGCTCCTTAATCATCGAATATTCATTTTCCTCTCTAAAGTTGAATTAACTTCCATTCCCCTCTAGCCAACTTGTCATAGTCTGGGAGACCTTTCCTTAGACCAAGTCATAGATAGACCGCACTCTATTTAATTACCATATTTTGGGGAAGAATATGCAACACTTTACAATAGTTTGACAAATGATCGGGAAGAGTGATTAGTAGTGAAACATTTCTCAATTGACGGACAAATTAAGTTCAAGGCAATTCTCTTTGTTCCAAGAGGGCATTGTTTGATCTCCTTGATATAAAGAAGAACCTAGATAACATCAATCTCTATGTCAGACATGTATTCATCATGAAAAACTATGAAGAGTTTATCCTGAAATATGATTTCTTTGTCTTTTAGTCTGTTTGAAGTTTAGAAGATGGTAAATTTTAGTCAATTCATCATTAAAACTAATCTGAATGATCTTATGGTCATTTCTCAAGTTCATCTCCAAGGAGAAGGTCTAATTATATATTTTGAATCTAGATAATATGTAACATGATTTTATTTGGAGTAGATGCACAAATGTTGGAGAGTGCAGTTGTTTAATAATTTTATTCTTTTGAAGGGTAGATATGACTTTGCCATGTGACTATATTTTATCTCTCTTGATAATGCTAATATAGTAGTAATTGGGACAAAATAATGAGCACCAACTATAGTTAGAAGTTTGGAAGTTAGAACACATTGGTAATTTCAATTATGTGCTATATACCTGCTGAAGAGGAGGATTGATTTCTTGATGTTCATATCTCCATGGTTATTACTATTGAATGATGTTTTGAGCAATATGATAGGTGTATCAATTAGTTGTTGAAGGCATTCATTGTATTTGTTGGTGTAGTTGGGTTGTATGTTGCATTCATGCAATTGAAAACGAGAACACATCCATTTTCCATTACCTTGGTTGCAGTTAAGAGACCCTAGAGATAAATATTTGTGTGGAACAATTGCCTTGGCATTATAGCACCAACACGTAGAACCATCCTTCCACACCTCATGAGGAGGAGAAAGAAGATAATTTTCACTCTAAATTGGGTAGAGCATAGAAACTAGAACACAGAAGACTCCACTAACGCAATGGGAAACAAGGGTACATTTTATTATTTCAACAAGGTTACACTAGACAACAATAGGCCATTGGTTGATATATTGTAGGACTTACAACCATACGAAAAAGACTGAGACAAATCTCTCTATATAGTACTAAGAGCAGAGATTTGTGTATAGGGTAGATGATTTGTAAACTAATGTGGATATTCCATTGGAACAGATCGTCACAACATATCTAATAAATAAAACTGAAATCTATAGTATGAAGGTTAAATCCTTTAGATTCCAGAACCTTTAGTTACTTGTTTTTTTCTTATGCATGAAATAGTTAAATTGCGGAAAATAGAGAACAATAAAATACAATCACAAACTATCCATAAAATAACACAAAGCTTTTGATCTAGGAAACCCTTACATAGGAAAACCCATCTAGAAGGTGAAGATGCTCTACTCTCTTTTCTTTGGTATGGAAACAATGCAAGTACACAAATTGTCATGGATATTACACTGGAATAGTTCATCACAACATATATTATAAATAAAACCAAAATCTACATTATGAAGGTTAAATTCCTTTAGATTCTAGAATCTTTAGTTATTGATTTTCTGCTTATGATTGAAATAGATAAAATGAGGAAAATAGAGAAAAATAAAATACAATTACACACCATTCACAAAATAACACAAATATTTTCTTTGGGAAACCCTTACGGGAGAAAACCCAACTAGAAGGTGAGCTTTCTCTGCTCTCTTTTCTCATGTATGCAAATAATACAAGTACAAAGGAGAAGGAACTCTCTATGAAGTTATGAGACCGATGGCTTGTTAGGATACTACAGAACATTAACCCCCTTTGTTATTCTCTCTAATTTCCCACTCCCAGTTGTTTTTCTCTGCTATGGAACAAAATACAATAACATAGAATGGAGCCCCTTCTCCTCCTAGTGGCATGGTATTTAACAAAGCCTGGTAGTCATCTAGGTTTATGGTTTTGACTTCCTCAACCCTCAATTGTGATAATGTTTTTGACCTTCTAGAATGTTCTATAAAATCCCATATGTGGCTAGCCCCACACGTTTAAATAATGGGGGATAATGTGTTGGTTGTGGAGCCTCATTATCTTCTTGATTTAGAAGTCTTGTTTCAACTGTGTTTGGACCCCATTACCTGAAGGGCAGGTCCAGGGGGGTGGTGAGAAATTTTGGAGCCCCCTTGGCATGGGATTTGGGGGTAGCACGCCGAAGAAAAATTTTGGGAAAATTTGCCTTGTAAAATATTGTAATTTCATAGTCAATTTGAACCATTCATTATAAGGTTGTAGATCTTACGGTAGAAGTTATGTTAGGAATTTTTTCCCTAGAAGGAAAACCTATTTTTTATATGACGAAATTGTATTGCAGTTGTGTGAGAGAGTGAATATTGTATTCTGAGAGAGGAGACCATGATAAAAATAAGACGAAGATACATCAGGTTTGTTGTAGGTTGTATCCCTTCATTTTGTTGAATAATAATAAAGGAAGGACCGGGCAATTTCTTTGGTGGACGTAACCCAGACTAGGTGAACCAAGTATATCTGTATCTTTATTGTATTGTGTATCTTCTATGTTTTATTTCCGCATTTGCTTTATTTTATTACTCCACGATCCTGTTTTTCTAACATAACGTGGCATACATGCACACCATGGTGATTAATATGGTAGGTCAACTTGTGGGAGACATAAATTTCATATACGAACTCCAATTGAGGAAATTCTTGCACAATTGGAAAGGTATTGATGTGTATAATATAGATGGTGGATCCATAGTAAGGTTTGTACCATAAAAAAAGTGTCATTTGATGCCTCAAAATGTATCTGAAATATTTCAGATGATTTTTTTGGACCCAAATTTCCAAATTTGGACCAGTTGCTAAAATGGCTCTGCAAGTTGATTCCTCCAAATTTGTTTCACCCATAAATCATCGAGATAGATGAAAAATAATATAATGATCCAATCCAAATCATACCTCCCCATTTAGAGAGGCTTTTGGTCCCTAAAATATTTACTGAATGAGGTGAGGAAATATTTCCTCTACCTTCTCCCTAGAGTACCACTTTGCTTTGCTTGGAAGTTGTCCTTTCAACCCAATCTTCCAAAGGTCATGTTTCCCATGTCTTGTAGTTATGGATTGCTTCTGAAAAATTGCATCCTCTACCAACTCTACTTTTGCATCTGGTGTTAAATCCTCTATGGAAGGTAGTACCTACTCCTCCTCCTAATCCAATATGGAGGGATCATAGAGTTTTAGATTATACACATTCACTATTGAGTAAATGCACATGTATGGGGGTAGAATGAGTTTGTAGGCATTATCTCGCACCTTTTCCGATACCTAAAAAGGAACATACTATATAGACTTGATCTTCTTACTAGGACCTTTTAGTATTTCCTTATTCAGCTGTAACCATACTTTGTCTCCCATTCTGAATGTTCTCTATGTTCTGTGTTTGTCATGTTTAGCCTTGTACTTTTCTTGTGACTTCTTCATCGTCTCTTATACTTTCAAATGGATCTGCCTGATCTTCTTGACAAATTTTCCTGGTTTTAATGCATCTCCTATGAGATCTTCCCTCACTCATCCTTTCTATCTATATACAACATCTAAGGGTGAAGGTGGAAAATATCCAAATCAAGTTTCAAAAGGTGACTTACCAATAGAAGTATGGATTTCTTTGTTATAAGAGTGTTGTATACAGATCAAATTTTCATCCTAGGTCTTCGAATGATTCCAATTGTCACTACTACATATGGGCGGAAAAACCGACGCCATACTTTGAAAGTATCGATAAAATCGAACATACTGTTGGATTTTATTTTCAATTTTTGTATTTTTTTTTAAAGTGTCCGATGTTTGTCGAATATCCGATGAAAGGGACATAAACCCTCAAAAGATACACCAAATTATTGTTAGCTACTTCTATCTTCCCATCTTTTTGTGGATGGAATGTTATATATGTCTTAATATTAGTGTCCATCTTATCCCACAATGTAGTCCAAAAGGCACTGAGAAATATGGTGTCCCTGTCTGAGATGATGCTCCTTGAGATCGCAAAGTGCACCTAGACCTATTCAAAGAACAATTTTGTTGCTTCCTGTTGCTTGATGGTATTTTTACAATGCATTAGAATGAAAATTTTGTTGAACCTATCAACTACCACAAACATATAGTCATATCCCTTCGTAGTTGTTGGTAAACCTCCCATAAAATACATCAAAATACTTTCCCAAGGTGGAGTGGGTACATGTAAGGGATGGTATAGATATTGCTTCCTGTTACTGGGATTGCTGGTACAATGAAGTATACATCCTCTAATATATATATATATATATATAACTCATTGGGGAAACCCACCAGGAACGTCCCCTTATTTCGAGAATGGTACCCGGGGTAAACCAGATTTTGTAGAAAGCCTAGGATTTTTCGATAACTTGTTCATTTAAGAGCTCAACATGTCACTTGCGACAATTGAACTTGGGCGGGGGAGGAGGGGGGGGCACACCCCTCAACACAAACCACTCGGACTAAACCCAATTGACACACATCCTCTAATATATTGTGCTACATATTATTGCATTTTGGTCGAGTACACATACCTCTGTAAGTTGGCAACTGTATTTCCAACATCAAAATATCATGCAACCTTGGAGGTGTGAGCCTCTCTAATAAGATGAAATCATTCACCTTTAGGGATGCAGATATTTTCAAGCCTATATAGTAAACCATTCTGGAAGTGATAGCCATCATTGTTGTCATTTTCTTCTATATAATTTTGTCCCTGTAGTTGTTGAAATACCTCCTTGAAGTCCTCATATTTTGCGTATGCCTCTTTGTATGCATCATGGTTAAAAGGCTCCATGTGCATCAGATTTCCCAAATCTATAATATTGAATTTGGGTGGATGTGAAATCATGTCTACCAAAATTTTTTGATACCCTTCTTACACTTTATGGCCAAATGAAATTGTTATAACCCCATCCATTTGCACTGCCTAGTTTGTTGTAACTTACTCTGGGCCTGTAAATACTGGAGCGGTTGGTGATCTATGTGGATGATGGTCTCATTTTCTATCAAATAGTGCTTCCACTTTTTGACAGCTTGTACCAAGGCATAGAACTCCTTTCCATAGGTAGGGTATTTAGGAATGCCCCTTGAAATACTTCATAATGATAGCAAACAAGCCTTCCTCACTACATTAGGAATACTCCCATGGCATACCCACTTGCATTTGTATCCACTTCAAAGGTATTCTACAATTTAGATAGCACAAGCATTGGTGCTTGATTGATCTTTCTTTTTATCTCATTGAAATCCTTCTATTAATTATTCCCCCATTGGAAACTCTTACCACTCACTGTTATCGCATGGAGTGGTGCCACTATTGCTGAAAATGAAGCTATGAACTTCTGCAAGTATTGTGATTCCCCAAAAAAATCCCTAAATTTAGTGATATTTGTAGGAACTGACCATTTCATGATGGCCTCCATATTGGAAGTATATCTATTGATCTCACCTCCATCGATCACATACCCTAGATACACCAAATACTGTTGATAAAACTCACATTTTTTTTATATTGGACAATAGTTTTTTTCTTCTTCAATGTATCTAATACCTGCATAAGATGTGAGATGTCCTCCTCCCAGGTAGCACTATAAACCAATATATCATCCAAATATACAATAACAAATGAATCTAGATAAGGGAATAAAACATCATTCATTAGTCTCATAAATGTAGCTAGTGCGTTGCATAAACCGAATGGCATAACCAACCACTCATACAATCCTTTCCTTGTCTTGAAGGTAGTCTTCCAAGTATTTTCTTCTTTGACTCGTACCTGGTGATATCCTAATTTCAAATCCATCTTAATGAAGTACTTGGGATGTTGCAGATAGTCCAATAGATCATCGATCCTGGGTAGAGGGTACTGATTTTTCAGTGTAATCTTGTTCAATTCCCTGTAATCGATACACATTATCCAAGTCTCATCCTTCTTGGCCACAATTATGATGGGTGACCCTGCTCCAACAACTATTGCAACTGCTTCTTTACTTTGTTTGATTCCAGAATGAATTGTCTTTACAACCCAATATTTGGCAAGGGGGAGTCTGGAAATAATTGGATTTCATGCTCCACTTCCCTCTTAGGTGGTAGCCATTTAGGCTCTTGGAACACTTCTATATATTCCTTTAGAAACTCCTCCAATTCATGTTTTTTCTCCTTAGTACACTCTTCCACAAATCTCTTTACTTTTAGTGACTCTTCACCAGAATAATTTTCTCTTAGGAAAAGTAAAACATATTTCTTGCTATAACTGATCAATTTCTTAGCTTGATTAGCAATTACCAATGAAATTTTTTATTTTCCTTTGTGTGTGTTGATGATGAAGTATTTCCCATCCTTGATGAGGCAGTATTATTTGGATCTCCACATGAATATAAAATCCCTCATATACATGTAGGGGATTCCAAACACTACTCTGCATACATACAGTGGTACTATGTCCAATTCTACTTCATCTATAAAATCAACACTTACAAGAAATTTTATCTTACGTTGCTTTGTTACTTTGATATATGCATCATTTTTTACCCAATCCAATGGATAGGGAATAACATGATCATGAACCTCCAATATAGGCTTTCCAACCAAATCCTATGCTATGAGATTATCCTATGAACAGAGTTGAACAAAGCATCTATCTTGGTCTTCTTAACATGAATCTTGATGTGGAAGAGCTTGGTCATATCCTTCTCTTCCTTATGATGAATGATAATTAGATTCACCTCCTTCTGCACAGATGCGTAGACAATATTTTCATCCACATCAAACCTACTTTCAACCTGATTACTTGAATATGTGGCTAGAAGGTTATTTTTCTTTCCGTCCTTCTTGTGGTTCTTCGGGTTTATCTCTAGATGTAGTTTCCAACAATTTTCCTCAATGTGGCCATCAATGTTGCAATGATTGTAATGGTTGTGGGATATTTGCACTAATGTGTAGTGGTTGCTATCTTCTTATCTTCCTCCCTTTCCATTTCTTCTTCCCCTCCTTGGAAGCTTCTTGGTGCTCTTTTTTCTTCGAACCACTTGGTTTCCCCTTCTTTTGTCCTACGTTTTCCATGTATTGTGCCTCTACACATGCCTCATACACTATACTTGGCTTGAAGAGCATCACATGCTTTCGTAGATGACTATGTAAACCCCCCCAGATACTTGAGGATTAAATCTGGGCTCTTGGGAGAAATACCTAGCATAATGACCATCTTCTTGAACTCAGTGGTGTACTCCTATACACTTTGCCCCTGTCTCTGCCTAAAGTAGTTCCACTAGATCCATTGGTCCTCTACATACCCAATATGGTAGAATTGGGACTTGATGAGGGTTTTGAAGTCCTCTCACATATTTACTGGTGGATCACCCTCTAGCCTAAGTCTTTTCATATGCCTTTCCCACTAGGTTAAAGCATGTCCCTCTAACTTCAATCTAGCATGAAATCTTCTGCCCTTCATCTATATGGTGAACGCTAAAATAAAATTCTAGTTGTTGCAACTAATAATTCACTTTTAATACATCGATCTGATCTTGGTATGGATTTATGTCCACTTTCGCTTCCATATTGAATAGGGACTATGAAGGGTTAATGTAACTCAAACTCGACTTCTCTTTCTCAAGTTCTTTATGTTACTCCTTTTATGGGACTTTGTTATCTCTCGATTTCTTGTCTAATATGATCTATGATTTGAGCCTCCAATGTCTTCGAATGGTCCGAGCCTGATTGCTAGAGCTGCCATGAGGAGGGACATATTGCAAGATATGTCAACAAATTTTTCTTCCAACATCAAAAATATCTCCTCTTCTGGATCTCAAGTGTTGTTATGAACAGACGTGTCAGCCATGGATAGGGTTCTACGAATTTCTTCTTAAACTGATTCTTAGATCCCTACAACTTTCCACAAATACCCCAAGAAAACTACCTCTTATACCAATATGATCTATAAACTTTCATGGATAATCCACTGGAATAGTTCATCACAACATATTTGATCAATAAAATTGAAATCTACACTATGAAGGTTAAATTCCTTCAGATTCCAAAATATTTAGTTATTGATTTTCTGCTTGTGCATGAAATAGATAAAATGTGGAAAATAGAGAACAATTAAATACAATCACACACCATCCACAAAATAACACAAATATTTGTTCTGTGAAACCCTTAGGGGAGAAAGCCCAACTAGAAGGTGAGGTTTATCTTCTCTCTTTTCTCTGGTATGGAAATAATGCAAGTACAAAGGAGAAGTCACTCTCTATGAAGTTGCATGATACCTGTGGCCTTTTAGGATTCTACATAAAATTAACACCCTCTATTATTCTCTCTAATTTCCCACTTCTAGTTGTTTTTCTCTACTATGGAACAAAATAAAATAACATAGAATGGAACTCATTCTCCTCCTAGTAGCTTGGTATTTAACATATATTGATAGCCATCTAGGGTTATGGTTTCACTTCCTCAATTGATCCAGATTGAATCATTATATTATTTTTCATCTATCTTGATGATTTTAGAGTGGAAAATTTGGACAAATCAGCTTGCAGGGTCATTTTAGTTGGGTTTTCTCCCATATTGGGTTTCCCATGTCATATATTTTGTTTATTTTTGGATGGTGTGAGTGTATTGTATTGTTCTCTATTTTATGCATTTTTATCTATTTCATGCATAAGAAGAAAATCAGTAACTAAATATTTTGTAGATCTAATGGAAAAATAACCTTAATAGAAAATATTTTCAGTATTTTATTAGATATCTTGTGACAAACTATTCCAGTGGAATATCCACGGTATTTTACAGATCATATTGGTATTAGAGAAGGTTTTTCTTTTGGGTATTTGTGGGAAGTTTCACGATCCAGGAATTGGCTTAAAAAGAAGTCGCAGAAACCCTGGCCATGGTGGATGGGTCTGTTCATAATAACCCTTGAGATCTAGTAGAAGAGAGATTTCATAGGTTGGAAGTGTAAGTCACCAACACTAGTCACAGTATGAACCTCCTCATGGTGGCTCTAGAAAAAACGCTCTGACCGTTCAAAGATGAAGAAGGCTCTAACTCAGAGAACAAAACAAAGGGGAAATTGGGAGATCATGAAGATTCAAGAAAGGACTCATGGAAAGAATCTGAGAAAGAGAAACTGAGTTTCAGTGCCATGAACCCTTCACAGTCCCTATTCAATATGGAAGTGAAAGTGGACATAAATCCATACCAAGGTGAGATCAATGCATTAAAATTGAATCATTGGGTTCAACAACTAGAAGTTTATTTTAGCATTCACCATATAGATGAAGAGCGGAATATTTCATTTGCTATATTGAAGTTAGAGGGCCATGTTGTAACTTGGTGGGAAATCCATATGGAAACACTTAGGCTAGAGGGTAATCCACCAATAAATAGGTTGGAGGACTTCAAAACCCTCATCAAGTCCCAATTATACCCTATTGGGTATGTAGAGGACCAACAGATCTAGTGGCACTACTTTAGGAGAAGGCAGGGGAAGAGTGTAGAGGAGTACACCATTAAGTTCAAAAAAATGGCAATTATGTTGGGTATCTCTCCCAAGAGCCCATATGTACTCCTCAAGTATCTGGGGGGTTTACATAGTCATGTATGAAAGTAGTTGATTATCTTCAAGACAAGGACAATGTATGAGGCATGTGTAGAGGCACAATACCTGGAAAACATAGGCCAAAAGAAGGGGAAACCAAGTGGTTCAAAGCAAAAAGAGCACCAGGAAGCTTCCAAGGAGGGGAAGAAGAAGTGGAAAGGGGGAAAATATAAGAATATTGTAGCCACTACACAAAAGTGCAAAGATCCCAACAACCATTGAAATCATTAGAGGTTCACAATAATCCTAGCCACTATCCATTGGGTTGGGTAAGAAAGGATGCCAAGATAAAGGTGTCAAAAAAATGTAAGATTAAATTTTCTGTAAGTTCTAATTTTATTGATGAAGTGGAATTGAATGTATTACCCCTTGATGTATGTGGAGTAGTGTTTGGAACCCCTTACATGTATATGAGGGATACAATATTCATGTGGAGAGCCAACTCGTATCGAATAATCAATGATGGGAAGTCCTACATCATCAACGTCCATAAAGGTGAGTTAAATATCTCACTAATAGGTGCCAACCAAACCAAGAAGTTGATTAGTTATAGTCAGAAATATGTTTTTTTTCTTAAGAGAAAATTAGTCTAATGATGAGTCAATGAGAGTGAATACATCCTTGGAAGAGTGTGATAAAGAGAAGAAACATCAATTGGAGGAGTACTATAGGAATACAGAGGAATGTTCTAGGATCCTAAATGGATACCACCTAAGAGGGAAGCGGAGCATGAAATCTAGTTATTTCCAGACTCGGCATTACCGAATATTGGGTTGTTTAGACAATCTATTCTAGAAGCGAATGAAGTGAAGAAGCAATTGCATCAGTTGTTGGAGCAGGGTGTGATTCAAAAAAGTACCTCACCTTATGGCTCACCCATCACAATTGTTCCCAAGAAGGATGTGACTTGAATAATGTGTATCGATTTCAGGGCATTGAACAAGATTACACTAAAGAATCAGTACCCTTTGCCAAGGATCAGTGATTTTTTTGACCAGTTATAACATGCCAAGTACTTCACTAAGCTAGATTTGAAATCATGATATCACTAGGTATGAGTCAAAGAAGAAGATATCTGGAATACTTTCTTCAAGACAAGGCAAGTTTTGTATGAGTGGTTGGTTATGCCATTCAGTTTATGCAATTCACTAGCTACATTTATGAGACTAATGAATGATGTTTTATGCCCTTATCTAGATTCATTTTTTATTGCCTATTTGGATGACATATTGGTTTATAACGCTACCTAGGAGAAGCACATATCAAATCTTATGAAAGTGTTAGAGACTCTAAGAAATCACTATCTATTGGCTAATCTCAAGAAATGCAAGTTTACTCAGTAGTCTTTGGTGTATTTGGGGAATGTGATCGGTGGAGGGGAGCTCAAGATAGATCCCACAAAGATGGAGGCCATCATGAAGTGGCCAGTTCCTCCAAATGTCACTGAAGTCGGGAGTTTTTTTGGGGCAACACAATACTTGCAAAAGTCCATAGCTTCATTTTCAGTGGTAGCTTCACCACTCCACGCCATAACAACTAGTGGTAATATTTTTCAGTGGGGGAAGATTTAGCAAAAGGCCTTTGATGAGATGAAAAGAAAATTCAGTCAAGCACCATTCCTTGTGCTACCAAATTTGTAGAATCCTTTCAAAGTGGAGACATTTGGAAGTAGGCATGCCATGGGAGCAGTATTGATGCAGGGAGGAAGTCATGTTTCCTATCATTCTAAAGTATTTCATGGGGCAGTTCTCAACTACCCTACCTACGAAAAGGAGATTTATTCCTTGGTACAATTTGTAAAAAAATCGAAGCATTATCTGATGGGAAAGGAGACCATCATCCACATAGATCACCAACCACTATATTATCTCCAGGCCCAGAGTAAGATATAAAAAAACATGCATTACAAGTGGATGGGGTTTTTACATCAATTTGATCTGATCATAAAGATAATAAGGGAAGCAAAAATAAGTTGGCAAACATGCTTTCATGGCCACCCACATCCAATATTACAACTTTGGGAAATCTAATGCACATGAAGCCTTTTACCCATGATGCATACAAAGAGGCATACACAGAATATGAGGACTTCAAGGAGGTGTTTTAGTAACTACATGGCTAAATTTATATATAATAAGGTGACAAAAAGGATTACTATCATTTCTAGAATGGTTTACTCTACAAGGTTGACAAGCTATGTGTCCCTAAAGGTGAATGACTGTAGCTTATTAGAGAGGCTCACACCTCCAAGGTTACAAGACATTTTTGTGTTGGGAAGATAGTTTCCAATTTACAAAGGTATGTGTATTGGCCCATAATGCAAGAATATGTAGCACAATATATTAGAGGATGTGTACTTTGTTGTACCAGCAAGCCTAGTAATAGGAAGCAAGGTCTATACCATTCCTTATGTAACACACCCAATACGAAGATCAAGATTTTCGTCGATTTCTCAACGATCGGAATCCCCGAAGTCCTACAGGGCTTAGCGCAGGCTAGCTCTTTCCTTTTTCCACCTCCATGTGGTTGTAGTTCACGACTATGGGATGAATTAGCATGGCATCTTTTCGCACTTCGCGACTCAGTGCTACCAGAATGTCGAGTCTCTTGACTCTGCAAACCCCGAAGCTTGAAACAACAAAACGCCAAACCCTGACGGGGCTAGCGAGGGGCAAGTTTCTTTCTTGGGGTCTTGTCTACGTGACCCTATACTGTGTCCATGCGCTTAAGCCATCCAAGAGATTATCGGCTTTTCTCGATTCAGGGAATCGTGATACACGACTTCTACCTTCCCCCATTCAAATCCCCGAAACTTTCGGGGTCTCCAAAGTTTCCCTCCAAAGGGAGATCGATAACCGTAAGCCTCCCCTGATCCAACGGTATGGATTCTTTCAGGGTTTCGGTACTCGGGAGTTCGAAATGCAACGACTCCAAGACTCTTCGTCATTCAAATCTCTGAATTTCGATATGGGAATTCGTGTAAGAGATTGATAGCTCTTAAGAGTGTGGATCCAATGGTCCATGGGATTTCAGGACTTTCCCATAAACTCTGATCGCTCACCACATGTCTCCCTTGATGGACGGTCCAGGTTCCTTGGGGACTTCTCTTCTCTATTGCCAAACACGTCGGGATTTCGGGTATCGGGATTTCGCTACTTGCGAAGGCAAGGTTTCTTGCCTTTTGGTTCCTTGGATCCCGAAACATCGAAACATCGACCGGCAGCCACGTGTCCCTTCAATGGATGGCGGTGACCTTCAGCCAATATCGACAGTCGTGGTATTTTTGAGATGATCAATGGTCACGATCAAATCCAGGCTTTTCTCAATCTTATTCACACCTCACGCCATTTCGAGGTTTCAGTGATTGGGGTTTCGCGACTCGCGAAGATGGGGGTTCTTGTCCTTTGGTTTTCCCGGGTGTCGAAACGCCGAAGCGCTTACTAGAAGCCACGTATACTCTATATATGGACAGTCCAGATCTATATCAGGACTTTCACCATGGAGTGTCCCGATCTCTTGTCATCAAGACTCCCAAAATCCTGAACTCTGAATCCCTGATATTCGAAATACCGATGGACTCTCGATCTCCGCCACGTGTCCTTCACATATGGATGGTCTAAATGGTCTAAATCTATATCAAGACTTTCACCATGGAGTGTCCTGATCTCTTATCATCAGGACTCCCAGAATATCGAACTCCAAATCCCTGATATTTGAAATACCGATGGACTCTCGATCTTCGCCACGTGTCCTTCACGGACGGACAGTCTAGATCTATATCGAGACTTTCACCATGGAGTGTCCCGATCTCTTGTCATCAGGACTCTCAAAATCCTGAACTTTGAATCCCCAATATTCAAAATGTCGATGGACTCTCGATCTCCGCCACGTGTCCTTCACGGATGGACGGTCTAGATCTATATCGGGACTTTCACCCTTGTTCACGAGGGCTTAACCCTCCTGCATCTCTTAAAAGATCCAATGACTGTCGGGTTTTCTAGCTAAGATATAATAGTTCAAATCTGTCCCATGTTGTGCACTCTCCCACTACTCTCTAGACGTGGAAAAACTAATGGTCCAGATACTCCCACAGACCTTGGGGATCTACAGTCCCGATTTCCTTCCTATTCACGAAGATAGAGGAAAAAGGGGCAAGGCATGTAACGCCCTTGTTTCTTTCGTCAATCTAACGGTCGTGAATGACCACAGATCTTCCGATGAGATCTCGTCCGTCGATCGATACTTATCCCTACGCTGCTACTTCAGGATTTTAAGAGGGTCATTCTTCCTCGTACATGATTGTTAAGACTTGCGCATTCAAGTCCTTTTCCAGGTTCTTGGTAAACCTTTTCAAGGAGGGTATCTCTGTGAAGAGATCTATTCTGGGGCATTCCTAGAGACAGATAAGGGGAAAACAAATTCTTGAGAAGGACTGGAATTCTGACTTGGTTCAACTTACACATAAATAAATTCATTTATCAACATAAGTCATGCGTGGTTTTTCTGTTAGAATCATACATCTACCATTTCTTATCAAAACACTACACAGACAGTCTTATACTGTATTCATTCACAATTTCACAATTTATGAGCATATAGGTCAGCATATGAATTTCAATATGCAAGATGTAAAACACTTATCAGAATTAACACCAGAAGTTAGTGCAACTGCTGAGAGGGGTGCTCGTTTCCACCCAACCATAGGCTCAGCTATTCCAATAGGATTTACAAATAGCCACCCTCGAGCTGAGACCACGATGCTACAAGATTGTATCTTGGTTTTCCGGTGACCGAGAACGATGGTTACTCTCCCCCTTCTCTGTTATCACTCACTCTACGTATCTCCAGAGTTCTCTTTCTCCCCTCGCGTCTGCTCCCCCAATCGCTTCTCCCCCATGCCTTATCCTCTTGCGAGGTTGTGTGTGGCGCGATTTCCCTCACGCTAGTTAGGCCTGATGGCTCTTCAAATGGGCGGTTCACCTCCCCATCCCTCATTAATCCCTGAGGAGCCATCTACCTACTAGCCTACAAGACATTTAATCTAGGGCCAACGAGCCGCTTTTGATTCTCCGAGCCAGTGGAGTCCAAATATGGTATTGTTTTTTGTGGAAGTTAGCGCCACCATTCTAGGTGCCTTCCACCACCTTTCTCCAGCCATCGTGGTCTCTTTTTCATCATATCCCCTCTCAGTAGTCCTGCAATATAAATTCATAATATTATTCACATTCATCGACCTTTTCCACAAGGTCCATTCACATCACACATTCTCATTTCTGAGTTTTCCACAGTTCTTGGCCAGCCCAGTTATTTTTACAAACTGGGGGAAACAGGGTGTTACACCTTACATGTACCCACTCGACCTTGGGAAATCATTCCCATGGATTTTATGGGAGTTTTGTTGGCAAATTCAGTGGACAGAATGCAGTGAATGCTTGTCATTGATGACAATAGTGAGGATAGCAGAATAAGAAATTTGAATGTAAATCTCAGGAGGAACAGCATGGAAGAAGATGCCCA
>SNQJ01S0189972.1:0-22138 GCA_010110895.2 Picea sitchensis
CATGGTTTCGCAAGCGGGGCAAGTACCTCGCCATCGTGGCTCCACATCACCTACCACCATGTACCTTCCATTGTGGTAATAAACATCACCCTTCAGCCACGTCAGCTGACACGTGTCTCCCACATCACGCTGATGTCACTGTACGAAAAAATACCAATTTTTTTTCCAATTTTGCCGAAAATTCCAAAATTTTCAAAAATGCTCAAAATGCATAATTTTGTAATTCTTCCTTGGCCACCATTGACACTTTGAAACTAACTTTCTATAGCCAATTTCAACCCTGTAAGCATCAATTCAATCTCTACTCTTGAAATTCGACTCATTCACATTGAATTCCCCATGGATTCCACTGTCGAAATTGGGGCTTTTGACGAGTTTCGCCCAAATTCACCATGGGCACTTTGCAAATCCACAATTCAACCAATTACAATCCTAATAAGTTATAAATAACCTCTGCATCTACCCATTATCTCCATGTGCGGTTGGATGACAATTATGGCCATGATTTCTCTTCAATTCCACTCAAAATATTAGGGATTTTTACTAATCCTTCCATGGTTGTACTGTAAACTTGAAATTCAAACATCTACAGGCCCGAAAATACCCAATTAGAGGTTAAAATTTTGGAATTTTTACTCCTGGGCTCAATTCCTCAATTTCATGTGAATTCTTCCCCAATTTTACTACAGTAATTTTATCAAACAAATTGTAGACATTTCTTTCTCATATTTTGTCTAACAATTTGCATGCATACTCTGCAAACTTCACTTCTATGCTCTATCTTTGGCCCACTGCAGGTCCAGTGTTGAAACTGGAGCTCTGGTACTATTATCTCCTCAAATAAATTGGTGGAAAATTTGCTTCTGAGGTGATAGGTTGTGGTCCAAAATTTATTCCTAAATTTTTGTAGGTAGGTTAGAGAGTCTATTTTCTGTAAATAAGCTCAGAAAGAATTTTTGGTTTGGTTTGGTCAAGCAAAAGTCAGAATCTTAGGTTTTGGTGGTTTAGGCGAGCCTGAAACGCACTCATTAACCACCAAAAGCCTTTGTTCTCGGTAGTTAAGAGGGCAAAGCAAAAGTGCGGTTAACTACCGAAAACCTTTCAACGGGAAAAATGAAAAGCCCGTGCTTTTGCATGAGCCAGTTGTCAATTGGCGCAATGATGGAAACGTAACCGCCGAAAGCTCATGAAGGTGGTAAGGTATGCACGTTCTGGTTATATCTATCCGAAAAATTGAGATCATGTTGTCCTTTCAACCGCATTTGTCTTTTCAAAATTAAGACACGGCGATGATATAGAAATTCATGCATGTTGTCATGTAGCCTCTCACCATTTCCAGTCACCAGTACACAATCCATTATGACCCTGTTAAATATCTCATTTAATCTTCATTCATTATCAATTTGAATTCGGGAGTTATTGAGATAATCTTGAGTCCGCGATTTCATCAAACAAACTCATTTCCAGAGATCATAATCCATTTTCCTGTGGTGATCGTCGAGCGCAGTTAGAGTCCAGCAAATCGCTCTCAAGCCAATTGCAATACCAATCAAGCCAGGTCGATTCATCAGGAAAGTTCAAAACCCATCTTGTTTCAGTTTAAATGAATATCCCACTGAAACTCGAAATTTTCGGCATGCTCTCAGTCAGTTTGTTACCTAAACTCGGTTAGTGTTTGAGCTTTGTGATCCGAACTCTGTGTCACCCTGTCTCGTTTGCTCTTCCATGAGTCATACTCTCTATCATCCTAAATCATAGAGTCTTTGTCTCCCTGGCACTCAGTTTTCCTTAATCACAGGTACAGTCAGCATTTACTAATGCCGAAAGCAGGGGCAGTTCTGAGGGCTGAAGTGGATGGAGTTTGGTACCTTGAGGCACACCCTGAGGTAGCCGAGTTCTTCAAGCAGACTGGAGTGTATACCTATTGTGAAAAGCTAGCAAATTTTCATCAACAGGTGTCCGAGACTTTTTCTAGCTCGTATGATGGAAGAACAACAACAGTGGGAAAGGAACAGTTTGTATTTGATGAGGCAGCCATAGCTGAGTTCACAGGTCTTCCCAGAACAGGTGATTGTTGGTTCAAATCAACGGTACCTTCAAACATTGAGTTTAGGTCCTACCTACAGCCTCTGTATAAAGATCTTACATGGAAAAAAGAAATACCAATGTCTTATCTGGAACCTAAATGGCAATCTCTCTTGAAGGCTATCTTTGTCTATATCACCTGTGAAGGTAGATACAACAGAGTCATGTTCTACCACTTCAAGCTTTTAAATCATTTCACATGGAGATCTCCCATCAATTTACCATTTTACCTGCACAAAACCCTCACGAAAATGTCTAACCAGGTCAAGGCCAAGCCCACTAAGGTGGCAAGCAGATTGTCTGATCAAGGACTCATTACTCTTATTGTCAAAGAGTCATTGAAGAAAAGGCAGGTAGATTGGAACTATTTCCTCTTCTGTAATGAATTCCAGACTGATTGGCAACAGCAGGAGACGGGTAAAAAGGCCGCCACTAAGAAGACTATTACTCCTAAAAGCAGTCATAGAAAATGGAAGGGTATCTCACCACCAAGAGATCCGATAGAATCATCCTCTGTTAAAAAGAAAAGAATCAAAAGAAAGTTACAGTTTGAGGGTGAGCAATCCAAGGACCCTGCTACAGGAAGTAACCCTTTAAACCTACCCTATAGTGATTCAGAGCCAGAACAAGAGTTAGTAGAGACACATGGTAATGTACATGTTGGACAAGTTGCAGACGATTGTTCCAACTTACCTTCACCAACTCCTCCAGAGGCACACAGTCCACCAGTGGCAAAAGCCTCTTCAAGTAAGCCTAAAGCATCTAGGGCACGAAAAATCAATAAACTCCTACAATAAGTCTATGAAATGGAAGTCTTGGAAAGAGTTATTAAAAAGGCTAATACAGACTTGACTGAAAGAAATGCAGATCTTTTCAAAATAAACCAAACCCTCAAAGAAAAGCATGACAAGATAAAACACAGGAACAGGGTATTGATAAGGGAGAACATGAAGTTGTACAGACAGCTTAGAATTCTGAGATTGAAATTAAAAGAGTCTCAATCACCAGCATAGGAGAAAACCGGGTTGGAGACTCTAGCTAACTTAGCTACAACTATGGTAGATACACCAGAGCCTTCCACACAGCCAGTTGAAGTTCACAGATCTGCACGAACAAGGGTTGCATCGTCCAAAAAACCTTGAACATTCAACAAGGAATCAAGGTAATCATTTTTACAAATTTTGAAGTTTTCTCAAAGCTGAAGTTTCGGTGGTTTAGGCGAACAGGATGACTGTTCATTAACCACTGAAAACAGAGATTTCGATAGTTAATCCACTCATGAGCCTTCTAGGTTAACCACCGAAAGCTTGTCACTGCCAGAATGATTGAATTTTTGCACAGATCAAATTTTTTTGAGTTGGAATAGTTTGAAACCTCTTCGAATGGACATTTGATGAATTGTCAAGTCAGATCCAATAGCTATTTTTGATGGATAATGGAAAGAAGAGGTGTTTCAAATGTTTTTGGTACCTTTGACAAAGGCAAAAAATCATGATGCTTACTCACATCAACAGATTCAAATTTGTATCTCTTGGAAGAGTCATCACTCAGCCTTGGAAGGCTATCCCGCACTGCACCATTACTCTACAAGAGATGAACACCGTGAAATCTGGGATTGACCTCATTTTTGGGGATCATTCCATATCTTTTGCAAACTAAATTTTGACTTTCTATCTTTAGCATATTTGATCCATGCTTTCAGGATCTCAAAACTGCATTGTAAAGTTATAAAGCTAAAGGTAGAATAGGAACTAAAGGTTCGACTTTGGAGACTTTTTTCATATTATGTACTAAAACTTCTCATTTTCATATTAAGTAATACAAGCTTCTTTTGCCATAACTTGTTCAGATTTCATCTTCTTATCTATTATGTACTTGCACCTGGATATTATATTCATGTTGTTATGCTTGTTTATGCCCGATAACTGTCATCTTATCATTGCATTCATAAGTTAAACTTTGCAAGTATTCCGGTGATTATTGTAATTGACCATTCATATATGCTTTATATGTGATTCTGCTGATATAATAGTTATTTCTCCATATATCCCTTTAATTATAAACTCTCTGAACCTTTGTGGTTGAAAGCCTTGTCCATCTAAATGTGTTCATGCATGTTTTGAGTGAGAAATGATTCAGACCTCCGACTTGATCCAAACCCACACTTATTATTGAGAAAACAGTTACCAAAAGATCAAGTTACCAGGCATCTCTGACTTACAGCCTAGGAGAGTTTCCTGGAGTGATAACAGGTACCACGTGATAGCATCCCCGACCCCGAGCTGGACCATGCCACATAAAAATTTCCTCTATGATACCATTTAATTAATAAAATGCTTTGCATATGCAATAATTATGCAATGAAAACCACATACAATTCATGCATAAACATGTATAGTAAAACATATGGAACTGATATAAGCATTCACACAAAAAATAGAATAAAACCACAGATAAAATAACACTTAAATTTTGTAAATAATTTACCAATTGTGAGTGGACCTCAAACTTTCCTCCCAACCATAGACTATGTTGCTCATAAAATCTCAGTAACAGGTCACCCCCGAGCTAGAGCTAAGACTCCACCATGGAAAAGGAATCATAAATCGGGCTAAGGTCTATCAACAACATAAATGCTCAGAATAAGGTGCCAACTCCAGCAATTAGCCTACAACCTCTAATTCCCCACATCCTGTCCCACCGCGGTGATCTGGATTTTATGAGCAGAATGAAATGACTACAGATTATTAACAGGTGCTTAACACAAAATAACAGAGATACAGTAAAACTGGTTTTCTATTCAATAGGGAAGTAAGTTGAAACTATAAAATGTAGCGGAAACAAGCTGGTTTGAATGGTGGCGGCTTATCTCTGAGAACAGATGTGACCGTTGCGCTCATTCACAAGAAGATCATTACAATGAGGCTCTGAAGGCCTTTTTACAATAATCAGGAATGCCAAAAACCCTGTACATCCAAAAACCTAACCCTAGGAGATGAAGCGCCAACAGTCATGTGGGCCCCATTTTGGTAAGTTAGTACATCAACTTCCCGGGGTCGTAACTTTTGCATACGATCTCCATTTTAGGCGTATGATAGCCCATTTGAAAGGTATCGTCGTGGAGATTCATTTTGGGGGCTCAATCATGCCTTTGAAAATCATTGAGAAGCTCTATCTCGAAAAACCTTCATTTAGGCCCTCAAAATAGCCCCGGAAGTTAAAACTGCTAAAAATAGTAAATTGCCAAAATTTCCAGAAAACTGTTTTGAGCCAGTTGGAAAAGGTGAGTGGCCATCGATATCCACCTGGATCAATCCTCCCTCCTTAGGAAGCATTGGTCTCCATTGCATTGATTTCTTAGGGGAGAGGAAAAAGCGTTTGTTGAATCTGCATGTTGGTGAGTTGTTTGCCTTGCTGGAGACGTCGCGTTGCTCAGTTTGTGGAAGTCTATCGCGAACCTGTTGAGGCTGAGGATTTTCAACAAGTCAAGTTATATGAGAGGACGGTGTGCAGAAGGAATCTTTGTGCTTTGTTGCAACCCTATTGACCTGCTTTTGTTGGATAGAAGGTGCTTGGGGTGAGGTTGTAGTGTTTGCAGTGTCCTTCTGTTCCCTTTTTTAACATATTGTGAAGAAGCTGAATTTTGCAGTATAATATACCACCTTGTGGCACTGTTTAGGTGGAACAATAGTCGAAACTGCCTCTGGTATTTTGTAGAGATGACCCCCTAGAGAAACAATGACACTGCAGGGTTGAGACTCAAAAACAACATGACGTCTCCACATATATGGCTGGCCCAAGAGAACATCACAGACATCCAGTGGGGAAACATCCCATAATACCTCATCCTTGAAGGGTTGGATGTCGTATGACAATTGACACTACTGGCTGACACAAAGATCTCGTCCTTGGCGAAGCCACTCGATNCTCTGCTGAGATGAGGTTCTTCTAGCTTCCGCTATGAACAATAAAATGCAGTGGGGTCCCCTTCACCCAGATCTGTGAATGAAAAAGGCACTCCCCCTCTTCTGGATATGTTGGTTCTTCTGGTTGAATTGTTGCGGTCGCGACAATAGAAGTGGGGTCTATGTCGATGATCTGTCTTTTACCAGTATTTTCATAATCACATTCTAAATCAGGGTTCAGCTCCTTGTCTTTGATCTCGGCCACCAATGATTGTTTTGAGCGACATTCATTAGTGTTGTGCCAAGGGATTTTGTGGAATTCACACCATTTTCTGGTGTCCTTCTTCGTCTTTCTGTGACCCTTATTTTTCTATGGTTTAGACAGGTTTTCAGGAAGTTGTTTGTTAGGGTCATCTTTCTCATACTTTGGTTGTTGCGGATTTGCATATCCGAACTCTCATTTGTTCCGGTGCTTAAACTTCTGCTCGATTTTAACAACATATTGATAAGAAGAACCAAGTGATGAGATGTCCAGAAAATCCATTTCAATTTGGATGTATCTGTGTAGAGCCTCGCGGTATTCCAGAACCAAATGTCGCTCGAAGTCTTTGATACCCAGCTTGGTGCGCACAGTATGGAAGGTATTAGTGAACTCTGGAACTGCTTGGCCCCTCTCTTGCCGCAATGTGGTCCATCTCATGTACTGGTCCTCATAGTTTCCAATAGGGTAATACTGTTCCTTTACTGCATCCACAAAAAAATCCCAAGTGGACTTGGCCCAATATATTCCAGACTCCTTTGTGGAACTTTTCTCCCAGTAAGTTTCCCACCAATGTTTGACATGGGGGAGAGCTTTAAGGAGTGCAAAGGTGATATTTTCCTGTCGGAAAAATTATGAACAGAGAAATAACCTTTTAACAGATTTAACCATTTGTCTAGGGCATCCGCATCTATCTGACCTTCAAATAAGGGAATATCAAAATTAACTTTTACCTTGAAAGGAGAGGTGCTTGCAAAGTGGTTGTTTGATGAAGATGTGCATGTTGCTATCGGCAGGCGTTGAAGGATGTGGGAAAAAATCTCCATCATTTTGTCCCTCTGTCGCGTGAGAGCTTGCTCAAGAAACAGATTTATAGGATCATCCGCTCCGTCGTTTTTCTTTTCTTCTGCCATGGAGGGTTGCTTGGGCGTGTGAGAGCGATTTTCTTCGAGAGAGACAAGCTCGAGACCCAACTTGCTATACTCGGACCTCGTCGGGGACATGCACTGGAAAAAACGATCAAGAGCAGTCTGCTCTAATACCACTAATCCGGTTTTTATGAGCAGAACGAAATGACTACAGATTATTAACAGGTGCTTAACACAAAATAACAGAGATATAGTAAAACCGGTTTTCTATTCAATAGGAAAATAAGTTGAAAGTGTAAAATGCAGCGGAAACAAGCTGGTCGGAATGGTGGCGGCTTATCTCTGATAAGAGATGTGACGGCTACGCTCATTCGCAAGAAGATGATTACAATGAAGCTTTGAAGGCATTTTTACAATAAATGGGAATGCCAAAAACCCTAGATATCCAAAAACCTAACCCTAGGAGATGAAGCGCCAAAAGTCATGTGGGCCCCGTTTGGGTAAGTTAGTACATCAACTTCTCGAGGTCGTAACTTTTGCATACGATCTTTCTTTTAGGCGTATGATAGCCCGTTGGAAAGGTATCATTGAGGAGATTCATTTTGGGGGCCCAATCATGTCTTTTTCTATTATTGAGAAGCTCAATCTCTAAAAACCTTCATTTAGGCCCTCAACATAGCCCCGGAAGTTAAAACTGCTAAAAATAGTAAATTGCCAAAATTGCCGAAAAATTGTTTTGAGCTAGTTGGAAAAGGTGGGTGGCCACTGATATCCACCTGCATCACCTGGGAAGTGTACCCCTTCTCTGCTCAACAGTCCTTCGATTTTCCACTTCCCTTCCGGGGCTTCAATGACAGGTTAGAAAAGAAGTCTCGGAGCCCTGTAGATGTAGCCTAGCACACAAGGAAACAATTCCCAACAGTTCTCTCACATGGAGAGAATGCTCATCGGCCTGACGACCTGCTTCTTCAAAATGCACATGATCCTGACAACCTGCTTCTTCATCTCAAATTACCTAGGTTTACTGGTTATAAACAGCTCCGAAGATTCCCAAGTACAAGTATGGTTGGTGGAAGGTAGAGTGTATGTATGGAAAGAGTGGATGAGAGTGATGAGTGAATGATGGTAAGAATGATTGGAAGGATGGGAAAATACACTAAGTTTCCTGAATATATTTGCATGTTCCGAACTTGACACTTGTCATGTTGGGAATTACCTTGTCCCCACTTGGATGATATGTTCCTCACCTTTTGGAACTTAGGCTAAAATATCATATAATTAGACTTTAGGAAACATTAATATAATATTTCCTTGGCTTAAGCCCCCTTGGCTTAGCCCCTCTTCCTAGATGCTTAGTCCCCCTTTCTTTTCTAGTGGATTTTTATCCCTCCATACTTTTTTTGTCTGGTCGGTCTACAACAATGATGCATTTTACTAATAATCTGAGTGTGATTACATATTATAATGATAGGCTCACTAGCCTTTACAATCTAGGCTCTTTGGCCTAAGAATCACATAGGCACTCTAGCCCAAAATATCCCGACTCACCAGCCTATATGTACATTTACAATTGGGGTTATGTAATGTACCCTTCCAAATGATCACTCTAGGAGGAGTGGTCTATCTGATTCCTATAGGCCGTAGTCGATTAAAAAAGGGGATTAATATATTAATTATTTGATTTCATTTGGAGGAAAAAGATACATTATAAAGTGAAATTGAGTAATTAAAAAGTGACTTGAAGAATAAAGTGAATAAAACCTTATAAAGTCACTTTCATCACTTAAGTGAAGATAAAAAGGTAAAAGGGTCAACCAAGAAGGTAAAACGATCAACAAAAAGGTGAGAAGGATAAAAGAAATATGAGAGTTCATTCTCTCATTATGTTGATGATTATTTTTAATATTGACTTGATGAGCACTTAGATCCTTAGGGGTTTGGAGGAAACCCTTGTGTGGATTGGTTTCGTTGGTGAAAGATTCCACCCTAGTCGATCAAGTTTCAGTGGTGAAAGATTCCACCCTAGCCATTAGGAGGGGAGATCATTCAGATCTTCCACTTGCATTCATCTTGAAGAGGTTGATCCACATTTTACAATAGTATGGGGTTCATAAAAGACATATCTCTTCTTATGCAGGATGAGTTCTTCTTTGGGGATGTTGTTTTGTGGATAGAGGTCGAGTTCTCTTGGCAAGGGGATGGAATCCTTGTTGCAGGGCTGAGTTATTAAGTAGGGACCGAGTTTGTTGGGTACAGGCCGATTTTCCCTTGAGCATGCCACATTTTCCCTTGAGAAGGCCACATTTTCCCTTGAGCAGGCCACATTTTCCCTTGAGCAGACCAAGATCTCTTACAAAGGAGGTTGTACACCATGGAAGAAGTTGTATTTCTGTTGTGGAGAGCCGAGTTCATTCTTGGCAAGTTGTATTTCCCTAAGAGAGCTCGAGTTTATTGTTATTGGGGTCGAGTTCCCCTTGCTAGACCGATTTCCTTGCAGTTGGGCCAAGTTGTAGAGTGTAGAGGTCAAGCTTCTTGTCAAGGTGTCTAGTTCTGTTCTTGGTTGCAATGCAATTCATTGGGTCAGAGGGCCACTTCAACAACTATTATAGAGCCTTCTTTATCACTTATTCTACTCTAGATGGTGCCAAACCCTGCAAGTATGTTCAAATTTGAATTGTGAGTCATTTGATATTGTATTGTTGTTGATTGGATAGTAATAATAAGAGCAGAGTTGCCATTTTTCTTGTTCTTATAACCATTTTTTGTTTACTGTTCATTTACACAGTTGTTGCCATACATATTGTTTGCAACCTAAACTATATTTGGCACATAAAATTCAATGCAAACACCATAAATACATTAGCAATCAAACCAAAATTACAATAGCAGTAATAAGAGGTATTCTATAGTGGATTGGAACCTACAACCTAAGTGTTTGACAAAAG
This sequence comes from Picea sitchensis, assembly GCA_010110895.2. Taxonomy (NCBI): domain Eukaryota; kingdom Viridiplantae; phylum Streptophyta; class Pinopsida; order Pinales; family Pinaceae; genus Picea; species Picea sitchensis. The sequence goes on from SNQJ01S0189972.1 coordinate 10,064, forward strand.
TCACCTACCAGAAATACACCTAAATTACTTCAACAACCAAATGAGGGGGTTTTGAGCATATCAATAAAGTGTTTGTCAAAATTCATAACCCGGAAATTCATCTAAAAACATAACAATAGTAGAAAAGGGGTCATTATAGTGAGTTTGGGGTATATCATCAAAGTGTTTGACGAAATTTATAAACCAAGAAACCACCAAAACATAACAACAGTGGGTAGAATTTATTCTCAGCAATGTGTGGGTTATTACAGTGGTATCAGAGTTGGTATTCCTGCCAACTTGTGTATTGCATGTTTCTTGGATGATTTCGAGGGAAGGAGTACACATCACATACAAGAGGAGAAGGTATAGGGGAGCTGAAAACATTTTCCAATTAGAGTCAGAAGGACATGAACACATGGGGGACATAAATGAGCAACCAAAGGACATTGCTATACATATTTTAAATGACTTGGCAAGGGCACAGAATGACATAGTAATGGTGCAAGGTAATCTTGAAAGGGGGCAACAAAAAATGGTTGAACTTCTCACCAACATGTGAACAATACTCAAGGGAACCTAAAAAATGCAGGTAACAATAGTCCAGGAAGGACTGATGGTAGCCATGGAAACAATGGAAACCGTGCGGAAAGGAGCCATACACATGTCCCTAAATAGTATCACATTGGGTCCACTAGTAGAGTGACCCCTAGACCCCATATGCCTCAATTTTTGGAAAGACAAAAAGTGGTAAATCAGGGGCAGCAAGGACAAGGGGAAGATTTCACAGAGTTTTTGAGGGAGTATCGAGCTTTTGGTGATGAGTTCCGAGCAACCATGTCTTTAGAGGATTTATGTACTATCAAGTACATGAATAGGCCTAGAGATTTCAACAGGGGCCCACGAAGTTTGGAGCTTCAGAGGAAAGTTAGGAAGTTGTCCATTCCTTGCTTTGATGGCTCTAGCAAATCCAATACTAGGGCATGGGTACAAAAGTTGGACACTTATTTCCAACTCAACCCCATGACAGAGTCAGAGGCCATCAATTATGTTACATTTCATTTGGATGAAGAGGCCCATGAGTGGTGGTACCATGGATTAGCCACGTTGGGACATAGTATCATCACTTCATACTTGGATTTCAATCAAATGTTGATGGATATATTTGATAGGAAGGATCCATAGATACATTTCAGGGAGCTAGCAAAACTTAGGCAGACAAGTACACAAGATGCCTACATTGTAGAGTTCTAGAGGATTGCAGTCATGGTGATGGATGTATCTGAGCACAGGTTGATTATGTTGTTTATTGAGGGACTTTTCGAACCCTTGTGAGGTTGGGTTGAGGCCATCAAGTATGCTACCTTGCATTTGGATGGAGAGGCCCACGAGTGGTGGTACCATGGGTTAGCCACATTGGGACATAGTAGCATCACTTCATACTTGGATTTTAGTCAAACATTGATGGACAGATTTGATAGGAAGGATCTAGAGATACATTTCAGGGAGCTAGCAAAGCTTAGGCAAACAAATACACAAGATTCCTACATTGCAGAGTTCCAGAGGATTGTAGTCATGGTGATGGATGTATCTGAGCAAATGTTGATTATGTTGTTTATTGAGGGACTTTCTGAACCCCTATGAGGTTGGGTTAATGCCTTCAAACCAACTTCACTACATGATGCTATCATCAAGATGTGTGACATGGAGGAAGCACTGCCAAAAATAAAAACTCCTTCTAAACCTTTCATACCACAAAGATCAAAGATAAGAAGCCCTTTCAAAAGGAATGGTATGGGAAAGATAGATTGGATGAGGAGACTCAAAGAGAATTGAGGAGGAAGAATATTTTCTACAACTGCAAGGAGCCTTGGGATTCGGGTCACAGATGCATGGGGAAGGGTAAGGTACATTACATTGAGGTACTTCCTTACATTGATGAGGAAGAGGAGGAAAGAGATGAGCAGGGTAGTGAGCATGATAGTTCATATTATGAGCAACCATGGGTGGAGGCTAAGAGTGTTGAGCAACATCGCGTTGAGACCAAGAGTATGACTATTGCCACTCTAACAGATATTCCTAGATTTCACACTTTCAGGGTCTGTGTGTATTATAGGGACAATGTGTCACAGTTTTGATTGATGGTGGGGAAACCCACAACTTTATTGACTCGGCCTTGGTGACTAGGAGAGGCATTCCTATAGTATAATTTGAGAGGTTTGATTTAATGGTATCCGGTGGGTGTAGTATTCCATGCACACATAAGATTTTGTAGTTAAAGGTAGCATTGGGAAACTACACGGTCACCAATGATTTTTATGTAGTTGAGCTGCCATATACTAATATCATATTGGGTGTTCAATGGCTTGTTTCCTTGGGGAAACATTTTATTGACTACCAAGCCATGCAGCTATTGTTCAGGGAAGCAGATGGTAGGAAGGTAGTGTTGAAGGGCATGACCGATGGTGCTCCTAGGATTATTTCGGCCCAACAGATGGAGAGCATCTTTAGGCATGGGATAGAGTACTTTCCATATATTGATCTTAGATCAAGCTATCAATAGTTCAGGGACACGGAGATTGACATGACATATGCTTTATATTTGGTCCATGTAATCAGTGCACAGGGTGTACAGGTACATCAAGAGAAGATCCAGACCATGTCAGATTGGCTCCTAGGGATTTCAGTTGATTTAAAGTCCCACCTTCTCGTGGAATATTCCAAGGATTGGTTTTCTTTCGATTTGATGGATGGTCACATTCAGGATGACAAGTACAAAGTGGTGGATGAAATTATCTACTATAGAGATAGCATATACTTAGTCCATGAGTCCACACCTAGGGAGGAGATCATGAGGGCTATACATGATACATCCTTAGTAGGGCATCTTGGGTACTTCAAGACTTACTAGCAGATTGGAGAGAGGTTGTCATGGAGAGGCCTCGAGGATGATTTGTTGAGACATGTGAGTGAGAGCATGACTTGTCAGTGAAACGATTCAGGACATACCCATCTAGTAGGATTGCCATATCCTATACTCATTTCAGAACAAAAGTGGGAGAGTGTGTCAACAGATCTCATCATAGGTCTACCCAAGATGTATGACAGGGATGGTATTTATATCATTAATGGTCAGTCGACCAAGTTGGCACATTTCCTTGCAAGTCCGTCAAAGTATGAGGCACCGCAGGCGATATAGTTGTTTTTCAGGGAAGTTTTTAGACTCCATGGATTGAATGAGTACATTGACAGTGATTCGGACAACACATTTCTCAGTACATTTGGCAGGATTGGTATAGATTAACAGGCACATAGTTGACTCCTAGTACTTTGTTTCCATCAGTTGGATGCGAGACTTGGCATATTTGGATTCTAGTAGTTATCCATATAGCACAATGGGAGTCGGTCGATTTGAGGGATGGTGGACGTCTAGTTTGGTTGTGAGTTCCAAGAATTCATTTGATTGGTCCATTTCATTTTTGGGATGCCTCAAGAGGAGATGTTGGGGCACATTCTACATGGAAAGACAAATTTTCTTTTCCAACACCCAAGATTAGATATGACATTGGACTTGCAGACTTTGACTTCACTAAGGTACATTTGTAGGATATGACTCTTGATAGTGGGGACGATTCTTCTAGGCATTATAGCTTGGGGTTCTAGGAGTGGAGGATGCAGTCTAGGCATGAGGATCATATATTTATGAATAGAGTGGCGCAATGCCAACATGGTGGGTCCCTTCTAGGGATAGCATGGGACCTTGGGACTTCATGGTTTGACAATTTGGCAACTCGTACAGATGGGAGAGCTAATTTTATTATCGGGCGCTCACTCTTATAGTGCATTGGGTTGGCTTCCTATGGGGGCAATTCTATGAGGGGTGGATTGAGACTTTACGATATCTGATTTCTCTTCTCATCGACATCCTTCAGAAGGCCTCTTATGTTAGTACCTTGTAGGACAATATTGTGAGTAGTAGGTGCTCCATGTATTTTAGATTGGTTTGGGACCCTAGGGTTATTCTCAGTTTCAGTTTGGATCCGCCTGTTGTTCATATGGTTGTGTTGGCATTTCTTGAGGACAAGCAATCTCAAGAAGGGAGGACTGTAATGTCCCCTTCCAAATGATCTCTCTAGGAGAATGACTTAGTGGTCTATATGATTCTCGTAGGTCATAGTCGATTAAAAAAGGGGATTAATAGATTAATTATTTGATGTCATTTGGAAAAAAAAGCTACATTACATAGCAACATTGAGTAATTAAAAAGTGAATTGAATAATAAAGTGAATAAAACCTTATAAAGTCACTTTAATCACTTAAGTGAAGATAAAAAAGTAAAAGGGTCAAACTTGGATAGTCACTTCATCTTCTTTGGGTCAATCATGCTCCTGGCATGGGCCCTCCATTGAAGAGGCTTGGAGATCTTGATTATAGGACCACATGAATAAAAATATTAAGGCACTTCATCTCCTCATTCTATAGGCCATTTGGATTGCTCGAAATGCTTCTATCTTCAAGGAAAAGGTCTCACTTCGTGACATAATTGCATCCCAAAGCATTGCAATCCTTGCACATTTTCCTCAAGAGAAGGGTGCTCCCCCTCCCAGGCAGGTGGTGGAGGAACATATTAATTTCACTCGGCCATGGGATTTTTTTAATGGCGCTTCCCAAGATAATGGAGACCGATGTGGAGGAGGGGGAATTCTTTACATATCCCCATCCCATTTCTATAATTTAAAGTGGCGATTGGGATAGGGATTAAATAATTATGCGGAACTAATGGAACTAAATCTTCTGCTCACTTTTACTGGGGAAAAAGGGATATCAAATCTTTGGTGACTCAATGGTGGTCATCAATTGGCTACGGAAAACTCAAAAGTTTCATAACATTAATATTTCTTCTATCGTGGATGAAGTCTTTTTAATTGCAAATATATTTACAAATATGTCTTTCCAACATGTCTTTAGGGAAAGGAATGTCAAAGCAAATTCCTTATCTAAATAAGGTACTCTCATGGCTCACGGGAAGTGGCATGTCATAGAGTACAAGGAAGGTCAAAGCTTCGAGCATTTCCACAAGCCATTTATAGAACATATTGGTTAGATATGGATCAATATCTAGTATGCTCTTTCTTTTTGCTTTTGATTACAGATCTTGTAGACAATTGCACTCTTTTATGGACTGGTGATGGACTATCAGCTTATTCGGGAGGCCTCCTCTTATCTATTTGGGCGACATATATAGAATAATATTCAGCAGTTAGAGTTTCTATGATGCAGACTTTATGAATCCTGTTAAGCTAGGATATCTTCAGTTACAAACATTTTGTATAGATTTAAGGGCTCTTTTTTGAGGACTTTGTATTCAGTTTTTTCCTGCTATTTTTTGGTGGTTGAAGGCAACATGATTAAATGTATTCCCCTGCTTTCATTCTTCAAAATGTAAATTTTATATATTTTAATAAAATTTACGCTTTTTTTCTCTTAAAAAAAAAAAAAAAGGTAAAAGGGTCAACCAAAAAGGTAAAAGGATCAACAAAAAGGTGAGAGGGATAAAAGAAAGATGGCAGTTCATTCGCTCATTATGTTGATGATTATTTGTGATATTGACTTGGAGAGATATTGGAGCCTTTGGGGTTTGAAGGAAACACTTGTGTGGATTGGTTTCAGTGGTGAAAGATTCCACCCTAGCCATTAGGAGGGGAGATCATTCAGATCTTCCACTTGCATTCATCATAAGGAGGTTGATCCATTTTTTGCAATAATCTTGGGTTTGTAAAAGACATATCTCTTCTTATGCAGGCTGAGTTCTTCTTTGGGGAGGTCTATTTGTGGATAGAGGTTGAGTTATATTGGCAAGGGGACAAAATACTTGTTGCAGGGCCGAGTTATTGAGTGGGGACTGAGTTTGTTGGGTACAGGCTGAGTTTCCCTTGAGTAGGCCACATTTTCCCTTGAGCAGGCTTAGATCTCTTCCAGAGGAGGTCATACACCTTGGAGGAAGTTGTATTTATGTTGTGGAGGGCCGAGTTCATTCTTGGGAGGCATGTTTCCATAAGAGAGCTCGATTTTCTTGCTATTGGGGCCGAGTTTCCCTTGCCAGGTCAATTTTGCTTGTGGCTGGGATAAATTCCTTGTGGTTGGGCCTAGTTGTGGAGTGTAGAACTTCGAGCTTATTGTCAAGGGAACCAGTTTCGTTCTTGGCAATAGTTCATTGGGTCAGAGGGCCGCTTCAATAGCTATTATGAAGCCTTCTTTACCACTTATTCTCCTCTAGATGGTGTTAAACCCTACAAGTATGTTCAGATATGAACTGTGATTCATTTAATATTGTGTTGTTGTTGATTGGATAGTAATAATAAGAGCAGATTTTCCATTGTTCTTGTTGTTATAACAATTTGTTTATTTATTGTTTGTTTACATGCTTGATTCCATATTATTGCTTGCAACCTAAACTCTATTTGGCACATAAAATTCAATGCAAACACCATAAATATATTAGCAATCAAACCAGAATTATAATAGCAACAACAAGAGGTATTATATAGTGGATAGGAACCTACAACCTTAGTGTTTGATGAAATTCACCCACTAGAAATACACCTAAATTACTACAACAAGCAAACAGAGGGGTTTGATAGGGGATTTCGAGCATATCAACAAAGTGTTTGTCAAAAGTCATAACCCATAAATTCATCTAAACACATAACAACAGTAGAAAAGGGGTCATTATAGTGAGTTTGGGGTATATCACCAAAGTGTTTAACATAAGTTATAAACCAAGAAACCACCAAAACATAACAGTAGTAAGTAGAGTTTATTATCAACAGTGGGCGGGTTATTACAATTTCGACCTAAGGGTATTACAGATCCTCAACCAACCTTACTTTATTTCCTTTTCCTATCTTCCAGACAACCCAATTCCTCATCAAAGGGAAGGCTAATACCATTACTTTCTAGATTATAAATACATTGTAGTAAGATTATGTAGGTTTTATGAGCCAATCTTCTAAGCTATTAGGCTCAACATACTTTTTGTAAAATTACTTGTACCCAAAGGCCCTTACCATTTACCAACCTCCAACCACTTGTAAAGCCTTTGCAAAGAGGTGAATGTTTTTCAAACCCCATCCTCCAAGTACTTTTGGGATTGCTACTTTATGCCATCTAGCCCAAGTTGTTCCCCTTCTCTCCTTATCACCTGTCTAGAGGAATCTAAAACTAATTCTTCTTAAGTTCTCAAGGACACCTTTTGGGATAAAACATAAGGTCATCCAATAGATCGACGTGGCATTTAAAACTGCTTTAGAAAGTAAAATCCTTCCCCCACTAGAAAACCATTTGTTATACCAAGCACTCAACCTTCTTTCTACATTAGCCACTAGCCAATCCCAATCTCATTTTAAATATTCATCTGGATTTAAGAAAAACCCAGATATTTTAGTCCATTCTGCATATTAATATGTTGATAAGGGAACTATTCAGTAATATCCTTCATAGCATCTTCATCAACCTCTATAGAAAGAGACAATCAACTTATTTAAATTAACCACCATTCCTATAACAATACAATATAAATCTAGTATTTCCTTCAACTTCTATGTATCCTTCGAGCTACCATCACAAAAGAGTAGAATGTCATCCACAAAGAGAAAATGTGAAAGATAAAGGGTTCTTCCAACTTGAATGCCTTTGAACAAACATGTTCTCTTGGCCTCTAATAAGGCCCTACTTAAACCTTTTGCCACAATTAAGAAAAACAAGGGTGGCAAGGGACAACCCTGCCTTAGTCCCCTATGAGGCCTAAAAAAATATTAAGCTGACCCATTTATCAAAACAAAAAAGGAAGTAGAAGTAACACAACTCAACACCTAGTTAACAAAATGCACACTAAATCTTAGATGAATCAACATTAACCCTAGATAGAGCTAGCTAGTCGTATCACAAGCCTTTAAAAGATCAATTTTTACCACCATTTCCTATTAATCATTTTTATTTTATTGTGYGAAGACCTTCATGTGYGGTTATTATAACTTCATGAATTTTTCTGCCTGTTAAAAACCCAAATTGTTCATTATAAATTTAAGTAGAAAGTAGGAGGATTATCTTACTTTGGAACAAGAACTAGAAAAGTAGTATTAAATGATGCCAACACCTTCATTAAAGATTTGGATTCTTCAACCACTCTCGATAAATCATCCTCAAATCATTAAAGAGAACCTAGGAATAACTCCACAAGCCAATAGTTAGGACCCGACATTTTATCCTTTTGAAAGGAGTTCATCACATATGTAATTCATCTTTTGAAACCCCTTCAAGTAATCTAGCATTATCCACCTCATTCACAAAACTAGGGAATTAAGTAGTCATTTCGACCACTTCTTATATCGTTTCCTTACTTTATTCTTTGTAAATTTCATATAAATGCCCAAGACTAGTCATAGGTTTCTCCTTAAAACTAGTTTCCCCAATCCCGTAAGATCTAACAACCTTCCGAATGGTATTCACATTCTTTCTATGCCTAAAAAACTAATGAAAATATTTTGTATTTTTTATTTGGATTGGATCAACATATTATTTGTCATCTATCTCAATACTTTATGGGTGGAAAAATTGGAGAAATCAACTTGGAGGGCCATTTTGGTGGCTGGTCCAAATTTGGAAATTTGGGTCCAAAAAACCATTCAAAATATTTCGAAGCCATTTTGAGGCATCAAACGACATTTTTTTATGATCCAAACCTCACTATGGAAAAATATTTTATATTCTACACATTGATACCTTTCCAACAATGCAATAATCGCCTCAATCGAAGTTCATATGTGAAAGCTATGCCTCTCACAAGTTGACCTACCATATTGATCACCATGGTGCGAGTCGATGCCATGTCAACCCCCATTACTTAAACGTGTGGAGCTAGACACATAATGGATTTTATAGAATACTATAGAAGGTCCAAAGATGATCACCAATTAAGGGTTGTGGAAGTTAATACCACAACCTTAGATGGCCATCATGATATGTTAAATATCGGGCCGCTAGGAGGAGAAGGGGTTCCATTCTATGTTATTGTATTTTGTTCCATAGCATAGTAGAACAACTGGGAGTGGGAAATTTGAGAGCATAATAGAGGGGGTTAATGTTTTGTAGTAGTCTAACATGCCACAGGTCTAAGGTAACTCCATAGAGAGTGCCTTCTCCTTTGTACTTGCATCATTTCCATACCAAAAAAAAGAGAGCAGAGTAGCCTCACCTTCTAGCTGGGTTTCTCTCGTAAGGGTTTCCCGGAGAAAATATTTGTGTTATTTTTTGGATGGTGTGTGATTGTATTTTATTGTTCTCTATTTTTTGCATTTTATCTATTTCATGCATAAGCAGAAAATGAATAACTAAATATTCTGAAATCTAAAGGAATTTAACCTTCATAGTGTAGATTTTAGTTTATTTGTCATATCTATTGTGACAAACTATTCTGGTGGAATATCCACGATGGTTTACATATCATATTGGTATCATAACAGGTTTTCTTTTGGGTATTTGTGGGAAGTTACAAGGTCCATGAATCGGCTTAAAGAAAAGTTGCAAAAACCCTTTCCATGGCAGATGAGTTTGTTCATAACAACCCTTGAGATCCAACAGATGACAGATTTGAGAGATTGGAAGCATAGGTTGTTGATATCAACTGCAATACAAGCCTCCTCATGGTGGCTCTAGCAAGTAAACTCAGACCGTTTGGAGATTATGGAGGCTCTAACTTAGAGATCAGATCAGATGGGAGATCGAAAGATCAGGAAGACCCAGAAAAGGGGTCATGGAAAGAACCCGAGAAAGAAAAGTCAAGTTCGAGTGCCATTAACCCTTCACGGTCCCTATTCAATATGGAAGCGAAAGTGGACATAAATCCATACCAAGGTGAGATCGATGCATTAAAACTGAATCATTGGTTGCAACAACTAGAAGCTTATTTTAGCGTTCACCATATATATGAAGAGCAAAAGATTTCATTTGCTAAATTCAAGCTAGAGGGCCATGCTTTAACTTGGTGGGAAATCCATATGGAGACACTTAGGTTGGAGGGTGATCTGCCAATAACTAAGTGGGAGGACTTGAAAACCCTCATCGAGTCACAATTATACCCTATCAAGTATGTAGAGGATCAATGGATCCAGTGGCACTACTTCGAGAAAAGGCAAGGGCAGAGTGTACATGAGTACACCACTAAGTTTAGAAAGATAGCCATCATGTTGGGTATCTCTCCCAAGAACCCATATGTACTCCTCAAGTATCTGGGGGGTTTACATAATCATCTATGAAAGCAGGTGATGTTCTTCAAGCCAAGGAAAATGGATGAGGCATGTGTACATGCACAATACTCGGAAAACATAGGCCAAAAGAAAGGGCATCCAAGTGGTTCTAAATAGAAAGAGCACCATGAAGCTTCCAAGGAGGGGAAGAAGAAGTCAAAAGGGAGAAAGGATAAGAAGACAACAACCATTGCACATAAGTGCAAGGATCCTCACAACCATTGCAACCATTAATATATTGATGGTCACACCAAGAAAAAGTGTTGGAAATTACATCCAAAGCTGAACCTAAAGAACCACAAGAAAGACAGAAAGAACAATAACCTTCTAGCCACATATTCAAGCAACTAGGTTGAAAGTAACTATGATGTGGATGAAAATATCGTCTGCGCATTTGTGCAGAAGGAGGTGAATCTGAGCAGCCTTCATCACTAAGAAGAGAAGAATATGACCAAACTCTTCCACATCAAGATTCAGGTCCAGAAGACCAAGATAGATGCTCCATTTGAATTTGGTTCACAGGCTAATCTCATAACAATAGATCTGGTCAAAAAGCTTGGATTGGAGGTTCATGATCATCCTAGCCCCTATTGATTGGGTTGGGCAAACAAGGATGCATAGATCAAGGTAACAAAGCAGTGCAAGATTAAATTTGTTGTAAGTGTTGATTTTATATATGAAGTATAATTGGACGTAGTACCACTAGATGCATGCAGAGTAGTGTTTGGAAGCCCCTACATGTATATGAGGGATGTTATCTTCGTGCGGAGAGCCAACTAGTACTGCATCGTCAAGGATGTGAAATCCTTCATCTTCAACATGCACAAAGGAAAATAAAAAATTTCACTGGTAAGTGCCAATCAAGCTAAGAAATTGATTAGTTCTAGCAAGAAATATGTTTTACTTTTCTTAAGAGAAAAATAATCTGTTGATGAGTCATTAAAATTAAATGCATCCCTAGAAGGGTTTACTAAGGAGTAGAAAAATGAATTGGAGGAGTTGCTAAAGGCATACAAGGGAGTGTTCTAGAAGCCTAAAGGGCTACCACCTAAGAGGGAAGTGGAGCATGAAATTAGATTTTTTCCATATTACCCCTTATCAAATGTTGGGTTGTATAAAGAATCTGATTTGGAAGCAAATGAAGTAAAGAAGCAATTGCAACAGTGTGTGATTCAACCAAGTACCTCACCTCGTGGGTCACCCATCATAATTATTCCCAAGAAGGATGGGACTTGGAGAATGGGTATTGATTACAGGGCATTGAACAAGATTACACTAAAAAATCGATACCCTCTACCCATGATCGATGATCTATTAGATCAGTTGCAACACACAAAATATTTCACCAAGTTGGATCTCAAATAGGGATACCACTAGGTACGCATCAAGGAAGAAGACACCTAGAAGACTACATTCAAGACAAGGCAAGGTTTATATGAATGGTTGGTCATGCCATTTGGTTTATGTAATGCACCAGCTACATTTATGAGATCGATGAATTATGTTTTACGTCCATATCTAGATTCATTTGTTATAGTCTATTTCGATTATATATTGGTTGATAATGCTACCTGAGAGGAGCACATATCACATCTCATGCATGTGTTAGAGACTCTGAAGAAGTACCAACTATTGGATAACCTCAAGAAATGTGAGTTTTCTCAATAGTCTTTGGTGTATTTGGAGTATGTGATCAGTGGAGGGGAGCTCAAGATAGATCTTGCAAAGATGGAGGCCATCATGAAATGTCCAGTTCCTACAAATGTGACTAAAGTTAGGAGTTTTGTTGGGG
>SNQJ01S0189973.1:0-18156 GCA_010110895.2 Picea sitchensis
ATTTTCCTTTCTTTTTAGGTAGAGTAGGATAGTAAATAAAAATTGCATGTTTTTAGTTTATCTTAAAGTCTAATTCAACCTCATTTTACATTTTCATTTTAATAAAATAACTATGAGATACATGTTCCTATGACTTGATCTCATCGATTCCATCCGTTTTTTATATTTTAGAGTGTAGTTTTTGACAAACAATTTTAGAAACTTTTTGCAGGTATTCATCTAACAACAAGTGGACAACTTCAAGGAGACAAAAAGGGAAGTATTTTTCTTCGGAATAATATGTTGCTATATTTTAACTCTATTGTCTTCTTAAGCATCAATTGAATAATGACTTTCTATTATGCTTAGAAATTGCTTGTTGTGAATTAGCCATTTTTGCAAGATTTCTATCTTCCTTTCTCTCAAGACATATTTAATGGTAGTTTCTCATAACCTCCACCACTAGAGGATATAAGGAAGTGACACCTTGTATTATCAAACCTAGAGGTTACTCGTACAATTTCCCCAAGAATCCTGAGTGGGTGAGTAAAGTGTCTTTATGAAAGAGTAGAAAGAAGGTCTGATTAGCAGTTATACATGGAAGCATCAATATAACTTTACAAAAAAGAAGAAAGTGAGTAGGTTCTGAAGATATCTTTATGTTCTTTTCCAATGGTACCATCCACTACACACTAAAAATGATTGATTAAACCATATATTTAGATAGGCTACATCCACTTAAGTATCCCTTACATCAGGTCAAACTATAAGGAATACATAAAGAAGATTCATCCTCTAAATTAAATACCATCCTAGTCCTAAATAAAAAAATTTAGAGTTGCATCTCCATCTTCTTGCAAAAAGAAATCTTTATACAAAAATCTTAAAACATGGTAGACTAGTCTCTGTTGTAAAAGGGTGTAAGAGGCTAACTCATCAGGATACTGAACAGGTCTGCTAGAAGTGGGTATCGAACTATGGTATGAATAGGTAAACATGTCAGAGTACTGAACAGGCTTGCTCGCAGCAGGGCATTCTATCTAGTGAGGGTGATGATCTGACAAACAATAAATAAAATTCCTAAATCTTAAAACTCATCTTGATGTACGACATTACTTGTAGGCAAAGATGAAAAGAAGTATGTGTGGTTAAGAAAAGGTCAATGAACTCCATAAATCTACCATCGAGAGCTAACCTTAATACCATCCTAAGACTCTCTCACCTACCTCTTCTTAACTATATGTAGGATGTTTTTTCCTACAGGTGGGGCCATATTTTAACCGTCTTGTCAGACTAATGTGTGAAATTTACCTCTACACTTGGAAAACCATAAATCTTAGGCTATTGGGAGAATTTACTGGTTCCCTATATCTTTGATTGTAAGGTGTCACAATACTTAGGAGTGGGGGAGGGGTTTCCTGAGCTGACAAATGATAAATGCTTCCATTTATATTACAATCCATGAGAAGAGGAAGTAGAATCTCTGCCAAAATTCGGTCATATTGTTTTTACAATATCACGGGCTATTATATCAGCAGTTGTTTGTATTAATATGATAAATTTTATATTTTTGACATAACTTTGTGTGTTATAAGCCTGTTGTGAATTTTTATTTATGTTTATGCAATGGAAGACTGCTTATACTTAATTGTTCCTTGTGACAATTACAGATCGATAACAATTGCTAAATGTCCATTGCCATCTGTATTACAAGCCTATGAAAAAAGGAGCAAGTTGTGTGTATTGTTATAGATCAATGACACGGAAATAAAGTGGAAAATCTTATCCTATCCATGCTCTTGTTCACCATTCCTTCCAGAAATTGTCGAAGCTAAGTGCTATGGGTGAACGCCCATTTACTATGGGATAATTTCCACTTACACAAGAGGACCGGATGGAGTGCCATCTGGAGGACTAGATGGAGTGCCATATGGAGGATCAGATGAGGTATTGTATACACTATAACTGATCACGATCGTCCTCAGGTATGATTTCTTGAATTGATTACGCTCGTTGAAATGATAAATTAGATGAATTAAATGGTGTATTTTTAAAATTTCATTTTGTGATCAAATTAAAATTACAAATGCAATTTATGATCAAATGTCCAAGTCGAATACTTGGACATTGATCTAATTTCTTAAATGGTTTTTTTACCTCCAAAGTACAAACCATTCAAATTCTAACTCGCTAAGAAAACTCTTGATTCCCCTGTAGCATCATCTGGTAAGAAAATTAAGAATCCTGTTGATAATTCCCATTTCCTTCAACACCTATTGATTCTAAATATAAGAAGCTACAAGATTCATTTCATCAAGATTTTCCTTCGGTTCCTACAAAGAGGAGAGGAGCTAATCGATTCAAGGGACAATCCTTTCGAAGAAGCACCTGAAGTATGAGTGGCAAGCCCAATATAAAACATCCAAGTACTTTGGATCCTATTCAATTGGCTTCTGACCATGAGAGCCCCCATGAAAGACTTAGAGAATTTTTTGCAGAGGAGTCTAAGCCCGATAAATAGGTCAAATTTGAAACTATTACACCAGGTCTCCCTCACAAAAGCACTATTTCTCCTTCCTCCCAGATTCTTATACTGTCTTCTAAAGTTGATATACCTTCTACATCTATAAAGGAACCCAATCCTTCTTCTCTTGAGCCATCTGATCAAACCCCAACTATTGAGAAATTGTAACAAGAAAATGCTCAGTTTCTTCAACAATTCACAGAACGAGAAACTGTGGATAGGCATTTGCATCATGACAATGTTGTCCTAAAAGAAAAAGTAAACTCTCTTCAGTGATTGGTTGATCAGATGAACACCACCAATCACATTCTCTGGATGCAATTGAAACATCACAAAATGCCTAATACAAATTCCCCAGGGAAAGAGGGAGAAGCTTCTAAAGACAATCCACCCCCTCCTTCATGAGTATAGTTATGTCGGGTGATCCATTTGACTATTTTTTCCAATGGCCGAATCCTTTTTGAATACGACATTATATATTCTATCCTCTCATTTAGCCATTTTAAAGGTATTATCAAGCTTTCTACATCAATTCGTCATGGAATCGCACAAGGTATGTATAATCATCGTTTTTGCAATGGTTTTATGATTAATTCATCTCAGTTAATTGATTATAAATATATAACGTTATGGTTTTCTTACAATAGGTCGGAATCTTGATCCAATCCTTCATCCAATCCTTTATCTGGACCTCCATCCAGACCTTCATCTGACCCTTTTTTCAGGAAGTTAACTTCGAGCTCAATTTGTGGGAAGATAAAGTTGAACCAGAAAAATATGGCACATGGGTTTTTTGCCAATATGCCCACTTAGGTCCTGTTATCTCCTCAAATAACACCGTCAATTTTTTTTTATTTTAGGTGATAGGAAGTCATTGAAAAATACATTTCTAAATTTTTTAAGGTTCATTTTTTAGAGCCTTAGCTTTGTAATAAAGTTTGAAAAACATTGGATTTGATATTTATTTCAAAAAAGCCAAAACTCAGGTTTTGGTGGCTAAGCGCTTTCCCAAAGGGATTCTAAGCCACCAAAATCCCTATATTTCCACAACTTAAACGCGAAATTTGGGGCTATTTTAGCCATCGAAATCACAGAAAAGTTTTTTTTTACTATGTTGAGTCATCATTTTCAAATGATGATTATGAGCGACTAGAGAATGATTTTGAGAAAAGAATAGAGGTTTTTGTTACTAGCATGCCAAAGAACAAGAATTGAATTCATCTTTGAGCCCTAATTTTCGGATCTTAGAATTTCCCCGTTTGACACATGTTTTTAAAATGCAAATCCCGGGAAAATGAAAACGAATCTCTAAGAAATTAGAGATATTTTTCTTACAACAAACCAATCTACAAAAGCCTCTTCCATTTTTTACATAGCTGTTTTTGTTTGAGAGATATGGGTCAATCTTTGAGCAACATATTTCCAGAAATTTCTATCTTTTCCAGCCACCTCACAAATTTGAATTTGAGATAGGAGAAGAGGTTATCATATCCATCTTTTGAGGATCTGAAACTGCTTGTAAAGGCTATAAAACCTATCAATTTTATAGAATAAAGGGTTCAAGTCTGGAGACTAGACCATGCTGATATTGTATTGAGACCTTTTACCATAATACAGATCACAAGTTCCTTTCACTGTTTATGTCAGATTATCATTTTCTCTCTTTTTTCTGTGCTTGACTGATTACTGTTGTCTAAGTTTATCTAGTTTCAAATGGCTGTCATCTCATTGGTCAAATCATAAACACTAATTTAATAAGTAATCTGTGCTATATTTATTCAGCCCATCACACATATGATCTGGTTGATAGATATAGACTTTCTTCACCCACCACTCGGTTACTCATATGATTATACACTTTTGAAAGCATTGTCTCATTTGGTTATGTATTTGAATGTCTTGAGAGTAAGTAATCTATCTAGTATCCCATTTGATCCAATAAACAAAAAAAAACAAAACAAATTTTAAGTTACCAGGCTTCTTCGAACTTACAACCTAGAAGGACTCTTGGAGCGAGAAGAATTTACATTCAACAAATTGACGTCGTTGCCAGGGATTGAAGACCGAAGTTGAAGAACACTTCACTAGGAGATGACATAGAGATGATCCATTGATGATAGACAAGGATCAAACATCATAATCGGTTGTAATCATCTATCTGGCGAATCCATGAAGGACGGATCTGTTGGTGACTCCACTGGTATGAAATGAACTAGATCTTAGCGAAAAGGTGTGCATTTTGCAATTTCTCAAGTATTTATGGTTACCCTAATGTAGTGCCTAGTAGATATGAATGGGAACGTAGTATTCCTAGATTTTGAGGAGAAGAGTGGGAAGTGCCAACTGAACACTTCTTGGATTTTCATGACTTTATTCATCGTCTTGAAATTGTACATGAGGATGTTCAAATTAATCTTTTTCGGTTTTTCATTAGAGAGAATTGCTCATTATTAGTACCGGTCTCTTCCTATTTCCAGTATCAACTCTTTGGCAGATTTTCATGCTGTTTTTCATGTGTTTTATAACGACAAATTTCCAGTTGATCTTCTATATCCTAAATGCTGTCATGAATTGAATTTATTGAATAAAGAACTAAACATTCATGAAGATTTTTCTGCAGTAGAAGATACCTCTTATTATGGTCGATATATTGATGAGGATGTTAACCATAATGTAGATGCTTTTGACATTATACTAAATGCATCTACTATCTTAGATTGTCATGAAATGAGATTGTTCCCTTTGAAAATTTAAATGACAACGATCATATTGAAAGATCAGTGTGTGACATTTATGGATCTGCAGTAAAGGTTGAACTATCTACATTAAACACTAAGATCAGTGAAAGYAGCCAGCAACACCACCAACAACAAMAACATTTCAGTTCTCAGTTGAAACAACAAGAGTACTATCTTTCTCCTTATGAACATGTTGCTTCAAATTATGATGAAGAACAAGGTGATATTTTTCCAAATCTTTTTCAAGATCCTATTGTTGATAATTCTATGCATGAATCTTCATCCCTGTCATCAGAATTTGATCATGATGTTCCCATTTTTGACAAATATATTGAAGAAGAAGATTTTAAGTTTTGTGGAGATTTGTTTGCTTCTGGATTTTCACTTAGTCCCACTTTTCAACAAAAGGATGATCAACAATGTATGCATGTTATGATTGATGAAAGTTGTGAATCTAAAGTTCAAAAGTTCAAAGAAGATTCATCTTCCAAATATTTCATTGTTGAAGAGGGTGATCAAAAATTTCTTCATGATACATATTTTCAGACTCAGTTTTCATTTGATCATTATCAAGACAGTGATGTAGAAGATCCAGAACATACTTATTATTTTTTTCCAGAAATTGTTAGTTGAAATACGCCATTACATCAGAGTGATGAATCTAAGTCACAAGGATA
Organism: Picea sitchensis; assembly: GCA_010110895.2. Lineage (NCBI taxonomy): Eukaryota > Viridiplantae > Streptophyta > Pinopsida > Pinales > Pinaceae > Picea > Picea sitchensis. Next base: position 5,919 of record SNQJ01S0189973.1, read on the forward strand.
TGGTGAAGGGGAGCATTTTTTTTTATATCAATAGTTAATCATACAGGTTTTTCCATCAGAGGTTGAGCAGTCTACATTTAACACTGAGATCAGTGAAGAAAGCCATCAGCAGAAGCATTTCTTCTAGTTGGAACAATAGCATAAAGAGGTATTTCTGTATGGTTTTAATGACCCTATTGCAAATTATTTGGAATCCATGGACATCATAGATGTTAAAATATTTATGTCAGATGAAAGTTGGCTTTATCATCTGTTCAAACCACTTTTTTGTTGAATATGCATTCCATTATTTTTTTCGTCAAGATCAAGAATAGGTTCAGTAAATCATTTTATGACATGGCTTCATTGGAAGCATGAGTTTACTTGATTAAGAATCAATACAATGTTTAAAGTAGGAGTAGATAAGAGAATAAGCTCTTCATCTGAGCAAATAGACTCTTTCAATTATTTGTTGTTGAATAAGCAGAGCAGGCTACAGGAAGGCTACATGCAGGCTACAGGGTGGCATGGGATCAGTTCTAAAGGCCAAATGACTCCATAGCCCAATGGTAAAGGCTACAAGCAAGTTACAGGCTTGCAGAAGATCAGTTGCACAGGTCAAATGACTCCATAGGCCAACATGAAAGGCATTGGATCTGAGTTTATTGAAACCTCACAGGGAGGCTTTCATCCCCAGAAGGAGCCAGATGCTATCTCCTCAAATAACACAGTCAAATTTGTTTATTTTAGGAGATAGGAATTCATTTAAAAATGCATTTCTAAATTTTTTAAGGTTCATTTTTTAGAGCCTTAGGTTTGTAATAAAGTTTGAAAAACATTGGATTTGATCTTTATTTCAAAAAATCCGAAAATCAGGTTTTGGTGGCTAAGAGCCTTCCCAAAAGGGCTTCTAAGCCACCGAAACCACTAGCTTTCGGCAGCATAAACATGGAATTCGAGGCTATTTTAACCACCAAAATCGCAGAAAAGTTTGTTTTTACTATGTTGAGTCATCATTTTCAAATGAGGATTATGAGTGTCTGGGGAATCATTTTGAGAACCGGGCAGAGGTTTTTGTTACTAACATGTCAAAGAACAATAATCTCTCTCATTTTTCCTACAGGTGTCATATATTGGGAGAATCGAATTCATCTCTGAGCCCTAATTTTCGGATCTCAGAATTTCCCTGTTTAACACATGTTTTTGAAATGCAGATCCCGGGAAAATGAAAATGAATATCAAAGAACTGAGAGAGATTTTTTCTCACAAAAAACCAATATACAAAATCATCTTCTATTTTGTACACAACGGTTTTGGTTTGAGAGATATGGGTCAATCTTTGAGCAGCATATTTCCAAAAATTTGTGTCTTTTTCAACCACCTCACAAATTTGAATTTGAGATAGGAGAAGAGGTTATTAGATCCATCTTTTGAGGATCTAAAACTTCTTGTAAAGGATATAAAGCCTATCAATTTTATAGACTGGAGGGTTCAAGTCTGGAGACTAGACCATGCCGATATTGTGCTGAGACCTTTTACCATAATACAGATCATAAGTTCCTTTCACTGTTTATGTCAGATTATCATTTTCTCTCTTTTTTTTGTGTTTGACTGATTATTGTTGTCTAAGATTATCTATTTGCAAATGATTTTCATCTCATTGGTCAACTCATAAACATTGATTTAATAAGTAATTTGTTCTATATTTATTCACCCCATCACACACCTAATCTGGTTGATAGATATAGACTTTCTTCACCCACCACTCGGTTACTCATCTGATTATATACTTTTGAAAGCATTGTCTCATCTGGTTATGTATTTGACTGTCTTGAGAGTAAGTCAGTTATCTAGTATCCCATTTGATCCAATAAACACATAAAACCAAAACACATTTTAAGTGACCAGGCTTCTTCGAGCTTACAACCTAGAAGGTCTCTTGGAGAGATAACAAGTCCCACGCGTGTCATTTCCTAAAATTGTGTACAGATTGAGAGAAGTTCGTGGTTCTCTATCCATCCTTCCAACTCTTGATATGACACTCCATCTGACACTCATAGCACAGAGGATTTGGAGGTTAGTACATTGGTATCCTTTGATGGAAGAATCAGGGATATGAGTTTTATGCCCCCTCGTTCCCTCTAGCTCTGGATATCGACACATCTCAGATTGGGAAGTTGCAACAATCATTGAGTGACACACAAATATTGTTAAGAAGATGTTGTTGTTAGAATACATTTTATGAATTTACTATTTTTAGAGAGGGTTGACCCTTCTAGTGGTCGACCTCTTAAGCTCTATAAACATCTATAAATACCATTGTCCATGACATGAACCAGAGGAGACGGATTTTTATTATTTACAAATACACTATCTCCATTTTTCTATATACTCTATTTTTACGATTAATACCAATACAACGTTAGCTTTGTGACTGCGTTTTCTTGTTGAAGTGTTGCCACGACCTTCTGGGTGGCCCACCAGTGGTCTGGGTGATTGTTTATACCAGTATATATTTTCATTTACGTAGTTTCCTTTCATACTTCTTAAATTTGGAAATTTCTTATTTACTCTGTATATTTCTTAACTTCAAATTGTTTGTTGTGTGAATCTTTTAATTGCAGATCACTTGTTTAATTCGCCTCCCTGTGTATCTTCTCTTATTTTGTAGATCACTTTCTTAATTATGTGTGTCACAGAGTATGTGTGGATGTCCATGGTTTTGTGTTAATTATTAAACTCCTGACATTTTGTTTGCAGGTTGTAGAAGCTGTCTAATTATATTGTCCTGTATTTTTCTCCCTAGTTGTAAATTACTCTGTAGATTACTAATTTTGATAGTGCTTATTTATCAAGTTGTAATTCCAAATATTCTCTGTATTTTTTTTCATTTTCTAATTTTTCTTTTAGCATCGGCATGATAGGATAGAAATGGATTTTGAGTTATGATTTACAGTAGCATCTTAGTTGATTTTGAGTATGATTTTTAATGATAGCTTAGTTAACTTTAGGCTATGAATTTTAATGAAATCGCAGTTATGAATTTGAGTTATGATTTCTAATTATCATCATTCAAGAGTTTTTAGGTTTGCATAGAGAATTTTCATTGTCATCCTAGTTATGAATTTGAATTAGGATTTTTAATTAAGTATTAATTATGAGTTTATATCTTTTCTTGAGTTAGTGATTTTGAACAGTGTACTTTCCAGCAATTGTGTGATAGAGTGAATGATTGATGTTGAATATTTTATGCACAATGTCTAAAGATCATATGGATCCCAAGAATATTTAGTATTACTTTTATGATGACAAAACTTTCTATAGACTGCCTTATCCATACTTTACATTTCTTTGTAGAATTTAGCATTGAGTTAATTCCACTTGAATTATCATTGATAGTTAGATGCCATCGTGATGTCATTTGCCACTGAAGACACAATCATCACATTTCAATATTGTCACAACACTCTTGATTTTAGCTAAGTAGATTAATGTTTATTCTTTGCAAGATAGAAATAGTTGTGAGTTTCTTTAATAATAGAGTTCACTTGTCAAGATAGTTTTAATAGATTAATTGCTTACTTGCTTACTTGCTCGTTCATTCAGAGGTAGATAGATCAAATAATTCAGAAATAGATTACTTGTTGTTTTCTTAATCATAGAGAGATTGAATAGATTAAATAACTTTGAAATAGATTACTTGTTATTTTCTTATTTAAGGATAGATTAAACAATTCATAGTCCTAGATTGTGTAAATCTACTTAGGTCAAATAGTTCATAGTTCTAGAATTTCTTAAAGCCCTTCATTATTTGAGTTTATTGGCATTATATTAGGTGATGATAGGCTAGATTAGAACTCTAGACATGCACATATAGTTCTTGAACCTCGAAGCCTATGAACCCCATGTTGACAATTTAATGTTGAATTAGATAACATATATTTCACTCGACATTATGTACATGTAATGAATAAAGATTTGAAAATAGTACAAAATGTTCTTCAGTGTATGTTATGCAATTATTCCAGGTTTCAATGCTTGGAACCTCTCAAAAAAGGAGTTATAGAAAAAATGGCATACCTTGTTGAATTATGGCTTATTCTAGAGAAAGAACTTGTAGAGCGTTCCCCGCACAGAATATTTTTGGTATGGCTCTGAAAATGCTACATAGAATACTAAATACTATAATATAACCAATACATTTGGTCTTACTAAATTTAGATCTGTTATGAATAAGTTATGACGTTTTTACCCGAAACACATGTTTTAGACTAGTTTCAGGACTAGCCACAAACCCTATTTTCCACGAAGTGTAACTCCAAAAATACAACGACCCACAAGATGAAATTTTTATCAAAGCTACTTGGATATGTTTCCTCAACAACCTCCATATTTCAGAATTGAGATCATTCTATAAAATGTTATTCAGAAAAATGGTGATATTACTTGTAAATAACATACCTTACCAAGCATCATCAAAAGAATTTATCCTCCCTTGAATTTCAAACTTCTTTACTTCACCTTCCCTATGAAGTTCACCTTATATATCCAGTTGGTTACCTCATTCACTTATATATATATTCAATATTCTCAAGTGTAATTAAAATGAGAGACCCTTGCCTCTTATTTATACTTTTATGTGAAAAACTTCCTCAGGGGTTACCTTCTAACCATATTAAGCCACTTTCCTTATTTTAGGGCTGTACTTCTAACCACTTGTCCACTTATTAATTTCTCCATTAACTTTGTTATTTAAATAATACATTTTGTATCCACTTTGACTTATATTACACTCATCACTTCACTTTATTATTTAAATAATTTCTTCTTTGCAATACTTTGACTACTTTGATCTTTTGGGGCTTCTAGATGACTCATGAGGGTTCCTCCAACTTCACATTGCCATAAATATCTAACTGTGAGGAGTTATCTTATGTTCCACACCACTAGAAATGGCATGAAATGTAATATTTATATATAAGTAGTATTACCTTCAAATATAGTTAAACTCATACTATTATACATCGAGCAAACTTTGGGTCCATTACCCAAACCTTTGTGCTACCAAACTTTCTTGAAGCATTGACATCAATGACAAACAACCCAAATAATCAACAATCTCCCTCTTTGGCATTGATGGCAACACTCTCATGCAATATTAAAGTCATATCACTCAAGCTTTCACTGTGACCATCGATCCCCCTAGGAGTTGTACCTCTGTATGCTCTTTCTCCAAGCATTTACCTTTTCACATGATAAATCTCTCTCCCCTTGTCATCAATCACAAGGTATATTTCCATCTGGGGCTAGTCCCCTAAGCTGAAGATCTTCATGGAAACTAATCTTCAAACTTTGGTATCCTCTTTATATTTCTTCCTCGTAATAAATCCTAAGACATATAAGATAAGCATTCGAAAAGCATTCATTTTTGGAGTAGAAATTTTCTGAGTCTGGAAAGAGATATAGGGATTCCCTTAGGTGGTTTTGTAAATAATAATACGCCACTTGTTCTTTTGTGCCTAAATATTCAACTTCGATGTTCTTCTCTATAGCTTGTTCCCATAGAAAGTGATACTTTAGTGGAATGTGCTTCTTCTTGGAGAAAATCACTGGTTTCTTTGAGATACTGATGTGCCCAATATTATCACAATATATTGGAGCTCATCATACTCAACCTATATATCTGTCAAATTTGTTTCATCCATAGAACAACCTAAGTGAAAACATCTTGTTGTTTACGCAATATACTCTGCATCCGTTGTAGATAAAGATGTTGATGATTGTTTATTTATTTCTTATCCAAGATACTAAACATTCACCCAAATAGAACGTTGCTCCATTGGTGCTTCGTGGGTCATCAATGCAACTTGCCCAATCTGCATCTATGTAGAGGAAATAAGTGATAAATCCTTTCCTTTTGGATGCATAATCCAAACTCTTATGTTCCTTTGAGATGTCAGAAATCCTCTTCCTTGTTAATACATGTGATTCCTTTAGTCTTGCTTGAAATCATGCCACTGTCAACTACCTACATTACATCAATGCAGATGCTATCACATATAGTAAGATACCAATCATCGGCATGTATTGCCTGGTTTGTGGCAGACTTTGAATCTTCATATTTTACTCAACTTGGAAATGGTTTGCATGGGAGTGATAAGCGGTTTGCAATCTTCCATTCTAAACCTCTTTAGCATTTCTCGATATACTTAGTTTGAGAAATAAAATTCCATGGCTTCTTTGGCGTATCTTAAGAACCAAATATAGGGGATAGTTCTCAAGTAATGACATTTAAAATTCATTCTTCATATCCTTTACTGAAATTTATGGCTTAACTGTCATCATTACTTCCAAAATGATATCGGCATCAACATAAAATTCAATTAAGATACCAATCATCGACCTGTATTTCCTCTGGTTTGTAGACTTTGAATCTTCATATTTTCTCAACTTGCAAATGGTTTGCATAGGAGTGGTAACTGGTTTGCAATCTTCCATTCTAAACCTCTTTAGCATTTCTCTGATATACTTAGTTTGAGAAATAAAAATTCCATGGTTTCTTTGACGTATCTTAAGAACCAAAAATAAGGATAGTTCTCCAAGTAAGGACATTTAAAATTCATTCTTCATATCCTTTGCAAATTTCTGGCTTAACATGTCATCATTACTTCCAAAAATGATATCATCAACATAAAATTCAATTAATAAAATACTATCTTGAGTTACCTTGATGTAGAGGTTGGTGTCTACACATCCTTTTCTGAACCCTTCCTACTGTAGATATTTATCCAGTCTAGAGTACCATGCTATAGGAGCCTGTTTTAGACCATACAAGGCCTTCTTCAATTTGTACACATAATATGCGTTCGATTTGAACTGAAATCGTTATGGTTGTTCGATGTATACTTCTTCTTCAAGTTACCCATTCAAAAAAATTGATTTCATGTCGATCTGATACACTTTAATATTCTTGGAGCATGCATAAGCTAAAAGCAATCAGATTTCTTCCTTTCTGGAAACTGGAGAAAATGACTCTTCAAAGTTGATTCCTTCAATTTGTGTGTATCCTTTACATACCAATTTAACTTTGTTCCTTGTAACATGTCCATCTTCATTCAATTTATTTATGAAAACCCACTTTGTGCCAATCACATTCTTATTATTTGGTCTTGGAACCAATTCCCAAGTGTCATTCTTCTCAATTTGATTCAATTCTTCATCCATGACCTTATTCCATAATTTATCCTTGTTGGCCTCTTCATAATTTCTTGGTTCAATCGTAGATAAGAGTACTAGGTGTGTTTGTTCTAGTGAATGGATTCTTCTTCTAGTCTCAACTCCTACATCTTTGATTCTGATAATCTGATCTAAAGGATGATTCTTCTGTACTAGTTTGCTAGGTGTCTTTGGAGGCACTTGTTGAACTTTCTCTTCTACTTATGTCTGATCCTCTTAATATTCCCATTCTACTTCTTCTTCATCTTCTACTTCTTCTTCGTAAATTTGTTCCATTGATTCATTTTCTTCTTCCTTTAATTCTCATCCACCTGTTTCATCAATTGTTACATTGATGCTTTCCACAAATTTGTTCAACCTGATATTGTAACACTTGTATGATTTCCTTGTACTTGAGTAACCAACAAGTATTCATTTGTCCACACGAGATTCAAACTTTACCATTCTTCCATCTTCTCTTTTGATGTAGTATTTTCTTCCAAATACTCTAAAGTTCTTCACATTTACTGGTCTTCCTTTCCATAGCTCGTAGGGAGATTTTTCATTGTTGTTTCTGAGGATTACTTTGTTTTGAATGTGAATTGTTGCATCCACTGCATGCGTCCAAAAACTGTCTGTCAATTTTGAATCCATCATCATTGTTCGAGCCATTTACTGGACTATCCTATTCTTTCTTTCAACAACTCCATTCTGTTGAGGAGTCCTAGCAATGAATAATTTCCCTTTTATTCCATGCTTGTTGCAGTAGTCCATAAATTCCTTTGAAGTGAACTCTCATCCATTATCATATCTCAAACATTTGATTTTTGAATCCATTTCTTTTTCAACCATTTCCTTGTAGACCTTGAAGTTTTCAAAAGATTATGACTTATTCCTAAGAAAGAAAATTGCAGTCGTTCTTGTATAATCATCAACTAATAACATAAAGTATTTCTCACATTTTAAAACCTTAGTTGTAGTTGGTCCTACTAGACCAATATGCACAATTTCCAGTGTTCTTGTCGTTGAATATTCCTTTGATTTGAACCTTGTCTTTGTTTTCTTTCCTTGTTGACAATGTTTGCATAAAGTGTTGGTTGGTTTCGTGATCTGGGGAATTTCTCTAAATTTTTCCTTTTTGCTGACTTTGACAAGGTTATCAAAGTGTATGTGACCCATTCTTCTATGCCATAGCCAACTTTCATCTTCCTTTCCTAGAAAACACTTTTCATTTCCAATTTCACTTACTACATATATGTTGCTTGAAGTTCTTGCAGTTGTTGCAATCAATTTTCCTGAGCCTTATTTTCTTATCTTGCACTTCTGTGAATCGAAAGTAATTTTATGACCTTGGTCACACATTTGAATTACACTTAGAATATTATGTTTCATATCTTCTACTAGTAGAGCATTTTCTTCCTTGGTATTCTTGTTTCCAATTCTGACTGTGCCTTTTCCAATGATTTTAGTTGAATCGTCATTTCCGAAGGAGACTGATCCATCTCTTTCCTTTCTTAGTGTAAGAAACATGTCTTTATCACGTGTCATGTGTTTTGAACAACCACTGTCAACATACCAACCACGTTTCGTTTGCTTAGCGTGTAGAGAGAGTGTGCATTCTTCATTGTTATACTAATTTTGATTTCTTATCCATGTTCTCTTCTTAGGTTCATGCATGTGACTGTTGTAGTTTTGTTGTGGTTCTCTAGGAGGAATTGTCATTCAGCTACAATTTTTGGCAATGTGTCCAAAGTTGTTTCACTTGTAGCATTCCACTTCAGTGCTCAATGATTCAAACATATTGTAGCTTCTTATTTGTGTTTCAATAAACCTTCTTAGATAATCATTTTGTGTATGACTTTCAAAGTTGTTTATGTTCCTCCTATTAGCTTTGCAATTTACAGCTTTATGTCCAAAATTATTGCATGCATAACATAAACCAAAAATGATAGTTTGATACTTGAGAGTTGAATATCTTCTTAAGGAGTTACTTTTATGAATCCTTCTTCTTCCTGAGGCCTATTTGTTTCTATCGCTCATTGATTCTAAAATATGAATCTTCTCGGTGGAGGAGTGTCTCTGTAATATTCCTTGTAGGTCTTCCTATCCTCTTTGATTGTTTCTGCATAACATTTTGGATATGTTTCTTATTCTTTTGTTTTGGAACTTGATCTCTTTTCTGTCTGATTGTATCCAAGTCTAGACTTCTCATGATGAGGCTTTTGACTCTTGATAATGTCATCCAAAACTTTTGGGTTGTTCTGCATATTTTTCTTTTGAAGATCCTTTCTCAATGTGACAATATCTACTTCCAAATTTCCAATGATCCCGTCTCTTTCTTATAGCTATTCTTTGAGTGCTTCTTCAATTATTTTATCTTATTCTATTTGAACCTTCAATTTCATGGTCATTTGTTCTAGTTCCTGATTGTCTTCTTTCTTGTCTAGTTCTTCTTCTAGCGTCTTTTTTATTATTATTTTCTCTTCTTATAACTTCTATAGCACTCAACAATTCTTCTCAGTAGTCAACTTCTTCCTCTTCATATTCTTCTTCGATGTCTTCTTTATTAGAGCCTTCAATTTCCATGAATATAACTCTTTTTGTCTCATTGTCACTGACTTCATCTTCATCTGATGAGGAGATGTCTTCTTTAGTGCATAAGCTTTTATTGAAAGCCTTCTTTTTGGTTCTTTTTCCTTTATATGTTTGTTTTCTATTTGAGTAATCTTCACCATTCCTCTTATTTTTCTTATGGGGACATTTGTTAGAAAAATGACCAATACCATCACAATTAAAAAAAATCAATGGAAGCTTACCTTTATATATGTCGTTGATTCCCTTGTTCAATCTTCTGACAAAGTTGTCCACTTCTGCTTCATCATATTTTGAGAAGTCACTATTGTTTCTATGTTCCTTTTGCTTTCCCTTTTCCTTTGACCTTTTTCATTCTTTAAAATATTCTTCTTTTATATCTGGATTTTCCTGTTTAGTTCTCATTTCATATGCTATGAATATTCCATGTAGTTCATCCATGCTTATTGTGTATATATATTCTCTTTCTTCTAGTGATGATATCTTAGGATCAAATCTCATAGGAAGAGATCTTAGTACCTTTTGAACAATTACAAATTCTTCAATTTCTTCTCCCAATCCTATGAATGAATTCACTGTATCATAAACTCGTAATAAGTAAGTTGCAATATCCCCGTCTTCCTTCATCTTTAGTTGTTTGAATTGACCTCTATAAGTTTGAATTTGTGCTTCTTTGACTTTTGAATCTCCTTCATAAATATTTTGAAGATTTTTCCCAAATCTCTTTAGTGGATTTACAATGTACAACTTTGGTATATACTGATTCACCAAGACCATTCAAAAGTGCATTTGTGTCTTTGGAATTATTTTGACTGAGTTTCATTTTTTTTCACGTGTTGGCGGAACTGTTGGTTCTTTGTATCCATCTACTACTGATTTCCAAATTTCAAATCCCTATGCTTGTATATATGTGTTCATACTTCTTCTCCATAATGCATATTTTTGTCCATCAAACTGTCGTATTCTGTTTTTATACATCGTGTTGCTCTCCATGATCTACCTTTCAGTGGTTAAACTGATTTCTAAAGGAACCTCCTCTGATACCAATTGTTGGATTACTGAGAGTGGGGGTGAATCAGTAATAGAGCAATTTAATCATTTTTAACCATAAAATGAAAGTGTTATATCAATGTAGCATTATCATCCAATAGTTCCAAAGTAAATAAATAATGAACAAATGAGAAATCATACACATACACAGTACACCAATGTTTTTACGTATATACCCAAAGCGAGAGAAAACCTTGGAATGTTTTTTCTTGTATGTCTTTAAGAATTGCATTCATTGGAAGCACCAACTTCCTTTGTTTGCCAGCTACAGCTAGAAGAAGGCTCCAACCCCCTAGATTCTCAGGCTACAACCTGAGGGAAGCTCCAACTCCCCAATTCTCTGGATACAAACAAAAGGAGTCTACAACCCCCTATGTTCTCTGACTACAACCGGAAGGTGGCTACAACCACCTTTCCGTGCCCCGTCCAACCACCCTGATGTAGAAGTAGAATTATGGAACCACTGTCACATTATCACTATGAGATATATTATTGTAAACATGAACCAATCAACCCGCACCAAACAACCTATAATCAACATGTACCATAAACAACTTGTAATCAACCTGTACCATAAACAAGTGCATCAACCATGCACCAACTTGTACCTCAACCTGTACCATCAAGAAGTGCATCAACCATGCACCAAATATTTACCAATAATGCATAAAATACACATAAACTATGACTCATCAAGATGTACCAATATCATCAACTATACACCTCATGTATGTGTCAACTCATCAACTATTTGTCTCAACCATGTACCCAACATGTACCTCAACTAAAAGCCTTCATCAATTTCATCATCCAAATATGATTTGTAACTATTTAATAGACCTGGTGTCTATGATCACATACTTGCAAACCTTCCTTAACTTTAACAACAAGAGACTATCATTTTCATCGAACTTTACTTTAGTCTCACATGACTAATTTTGGATTAGTCAACAACCCTAACCTGAAATAATCATAACTATGTACCTGTAATGAATAAAGATTTGAAAATAGTACACAATGTTCTTCAGTGTCTTTTATACAATTCTTTAAGGTTTCACTGCTTGGAACCTCTTAGAAAAGGAGTTATAGAAAAAATGGCATAGCTTGTTGAATTCTGACTTATTCTAGAGAGCGAACTTTTAGAGCATGCCCCACATAGAATATTTGTTGTATGGATCTGAAAATGGTATAAAGAATACTATAGACTGTAAACTAACCAATACATTTGGTCTTACTGAATTTGGATCTGTTATGAAGAAGTTATGACCTGGTTACCCTAAACACTTGTTTTTGACTAGTTTGAGGACTAGCCACAAACACTATTTTCCACGGAGTGTAACTCCAAAAATATAATGACACAAAAGATGAAATTTTTATCATGGCTACTTGGAGATGTTTCCTC
>SNQJ01S0189974.1:0-18156 GCA_010110895.2 Picea sitchensis
CCCAAAATCCTCCAAAGCGTTTCTTTTTATTATCCAATGGAAGAGGTTGTGACAACTAATTGCCACAAGCCCTTCAAGAACAAAACCAGTGAAGAAGTACGACAATAATGAGAGAGATAGAGAGAATGGGATGGTAAGAAACTAGTAGCATAACATTGCAATAATGAAAGGTCAATAAAGAGTGAGTGAGAGGTCTCTTAAATAGCATGAGAAGCTAAGGAGACCCCTCTTGGATCTTCAACAAGTGTCAAACATCCAAGGGAAAGGACAACACATGGAAAAAATCAACCAATGAGAGAAAAGGCTTTTAGGTTGAGGGGAAATGGAAAAAAGAATGAAGTGATGAGGAGAAAGCAAGAAAAAGAGGAAACACATGAACTAAGAGGAGGCCCACGTACCAACCTAAAGGGAATTGCAAGCTTTCATGTTGGATGTTTCCAACTTCCATGAACTTTTATCCCATTTACAAGAAGGAAAGGCGTGAACTAGGAAGGGAAAGGCGTGAGTACTTGGAAGGAGTGTGGATAGAGTGTGGATGGCACACTCTCAAAAGGCAAGCGATTGGTGGAAAGGCCAGGCCCACGCTCCAAGCAAAAGGTAACTTACCAAGCAAGACGTGGGGTTTATAAAGCTACGTGAGGTAAAGCATGAGTTAGGAGGGAGGCGTGAGGGATGTGAGGAGGTGGAAGGATGAAGTGGCAGGGTCGTGGAGGGAGAAGGGACCCACGAATTCATTTATGGGAAGTTTCAAGTCAAAGCGTGGAGTGGGGACGTGAGGGAGCACGTGAGGTAAGGAGTGTATGCGTGTGGAAAGAGGCCCACGCACCACTAATTAAATGGAAACTCAATGTATTAAAGGAGGAGGGAAGAGGCATTTACCTCATGAGGAGGGGCCCTCAGCCGAATTAAAACAAGTTAATACAACAATTAAAGCACTATTACATGCTCACATTAGGAAGGGTGGGAGAGGTATGTAAGTTTTAAAGGAATGAATTAATTAAAATGTAATTTTAATTAATGGGGGATTTAAAAAGGAATTAGGTAAGAGTAGGGATAGATTAGGTAGAGTTCTACTCATCATTAATTGCATTTACTTCACATAATTTGGTCCACTATTACAAAAGTTACATTTTCCCATATTGCAGGTTTGCTTGGCAATTGAAATTGCCGTTTTCCGAAAAAACTCTTAAATGGACAAAAAACCTAAACTTGTCCAAGCAGGTTAAAACTTGGTCCGCAGTGCGGGGGTCTCATTAACTTTCTTTTGAGTACAAATACCCCTATGAATCCAGGGACCTAAGTTTTACATTAAATACCAATTAATTGATTAATCAATTAATTAATTGAACAACAAAAAACCTAGCTATACTTGGCCAGATTCAGCAAAACTTTTAGATATATCTTACATGGTCATTTACAACATTTCAAACACTATAGCTACCTAGGAATAACTTTCATTCGAGCCTTTAAGCCACTTTAAGGGAATTATTGGGTGGGAGTGAAAACTCAAGGAGATTATGCCCGGTACGGTTGGAGCCACATTAACCTCCTTAGGATTAAAAACACTCAGTGAAGGAACTCTCCCTAATAAAGAAACCCTAAGACAGGCTAACATGGTCCATGTAGACTTATTACAATGTTAACCCACGCAGGGGTGTGAGCAATCTACTTACAAAGGAATTTGTCTTTGAGGCATGAGGATACCAAAGTGGAATAATCATTCTTCTTTCCAACAAATTTGCGCCCGGTGAAGTGCATCTTCATGTGCATGAGTTGACCACCACGTTGCTAAATGGTAGTCCTTGTCAGCTCCACATAGGGACATGTGTTCGATCTTCTCACTTTGAGGCCGGAGGCATCGAGAATCAACACCTACAAAATTGATGCTCACACAATGTGGGCACCCAAATTTTTTAACATTAGCACATATTCATACATGATAAAATGAAATCAATGCTAAACAACATTTTGCATAGTAAGAGTATCTAAATTACAACATAATAATTACAACCTTGGAAACTATGATACTAAAAATTTCTAAGTACATATTGACATTTATAAATGAAGTGGCTAAAAGTAAAATACAAGGAAGAAGGGTTAGAGATATATGTTACAAAGCACTTATTACAATGGGTGAAGTAGTCTATGTATACGAATAGTCCATGATGACTCACAGAAGACCACTTCCCATGTTTGATCAACTTGGAACTTTTGTGAGGAAGAACCAATCAACAACCATCATCCTTCTTCCTTTCAACAAAACACTGGGATGTAATTTGTAAAATCCCGATTACTTTGTTCTCCTTGGTATCAAGGTGGGAGGTAATAATACTCCTTAATGATATGACATTGATAAGAGTACCTTCCGTTTCACATAAATTACGCATTGCTTATCAACCTTTGGTTTGAAGAAGAAAGAACATATCGCAGACGTCATAAGATTGCAAATTTAAGTTCAAAAATTTGGTTCTAACTCGGGGAGGGTGGGACAGATCATCTAGATATTCAACGGCATTTTCCAGCTCAAGGTCCTTCCCTTCCCTCAAAATAGGCCAGTGATTCATGTAGAACCATCTGGCATTTCCTCATGAACTTCCTTACTCTTTTCACTGTCAAGCTCAAGTTCCTGGGGGTCTGGATATTCAATATATGTTTCATCTTCTGCTAGGCTAGCCTTCATGATATTTAGTTGTAAGTTCATGGCTTCAATTTGTTTGGCATGGGCCAATTGCACAACTTCAATCTGTTTAGTATGGGCATAATGCGTGTTCAGAATTATTTCTTCAAGCTCTTTAATGGGATCTGTTGGAGTATCTTCTTCTGTGTCTTTGTGTCCATATCTGGGAGGTTCTTTTCCCTCCATCTTTCCATAAAGTCACCATCCGATTCATGTACTGACATGTGCTTTGTCAAAAACTTTTCTTGAAAGAAGAGCTTTGTCAATTATTTTAAAATTAGCGATTGCTGAGATGAGCCCAAGTTTATTCAGAGACAAGGCAAAGGCATCAAACAAAAGCAAAAACAAGAAGGAAAAAAAGAGTTCAATTTATTAAAAGTTTGAAAGAAAAATTGGATATCAATGAGTGCTTCACCTCCAAGAGTTTCAAGTAGCCAACAAGGATTACTCCTTGCAATATACTTGATAGATTTTGTTCCAATGGAGTCTCCACTTGGAAAGGAAACAAACAAAAGCAACCAATGAAAGTTCAAAGAATTGTTAGTTCTTTCCAAAAAAAAAAAAGTTAAATTCTAGTTTGACCAAGGATAAATGACTTATCCCGACATGGCCAAAGATATTGCCGTCCTTATACACACTTTGCAAACGTGAGCCAAGTCCTAAGTCCTTGGTGTGTCCCTCGGAGACACAATGCACCTAGGTTCAAAGTCCACCTTTATCACTTTGACTTGAACCTCTTCCGTTTAAGCTAACTCCTAGGGAAGCCAGGGGGTAGACCCTAGTTACTAGATAGAGGTTAATGTTTAATGTTGCAGGAGTTGGTTTTAATTGGTTAAAAGTTCGGGGGGAATCCCAGCCTAAGATGTCAAATGAAAACAAATGCAAAGGATGCAACTATCTAAGTATGAGAGTCGGACCATTTCCTAGGGCAACTAAAACTACTGCCTAAGGTTGGGCAAATGGGAATTAAGCTAAGTTAGAGAGATATTTTCAGATAAGTTACAAAGAAAGTATTACAATAGGAAACCAGGATACAATTAGATACAAAAGAATAAAATGCTGATTAAGACTAGATACAAGATATACAATATATACTCACAAGTTTGCTCACATGTGAGCAAACTTGTGAGGGAATTAAAGATACATAAGATAAAGAGATCAACATATGAAGCCAAGCATGCTCACAGCATATAGAGCTCCGTTGGACTGCTTTTCAATGGCCAAGAGGCACAAAGCACTCAAGACCCAATCAATGAAGAGAATGCCTCTAGGTGGATACGCACTTCTTGAAGGATCCTACCACGAGATAAAAATAGATGAAAGCTTTGAAAGAAAAGTGCTCCTGATTAAGAGATATAACCACTTAAGCGATAATTCCACAACACCAAGCAAATACAGTTACACACTTGCAGGTTCACTGATCTCACTGTTTTTCATTTTACAGTGAGATCAGTGAACTTGCTAGTGTGTAACTGTATTGCTTAGTGTTGTAGGTTGAAAATTAAATTAAGTGGTTAGGTGTGAGATTAATTTCAGCCCTATCTAGATGTCAACCCAAAGCTCTCCTCCCCCAATTACCAAGCGGCTGCTGGATGCTCAAGGCTGGGGCTTGGGGCTGGCTGGAATGACTTTGGGGCTGGGAGAACAAGGCGGCTTTATAAAATTTGGACAGGCAGTGGGCAGGGTGAGACATGCAACAGGTGACCGGCTGGGGCAGTGACGGCTTGAAAGTGGCCGATGTGATTGAGTGCCTAGCTTGCTCCAACAAAGGTTGCCAAAGTGTTGAACAAAATCGTGAAAATTTGAAACCCAACAACAATGGGGGTGCAGACGAGTTCTTAAATTGTTATAATGCAAATGTGAAAGTACCTTTAAGGAAAGTAACTTGCGGAATTATAAAAGATTGCTTAAGCCCTTAAGATATCGACACTTGCATGCATATACATAAGATGAAAAACTTAAGAAACGGTTGCTTGCATGTAAAGTAAAAGACATTCGAAAAATTAATTAGCAAATTAAGCATGCATGTGTGTGATATGTTTACGAAATTAAAAACAACATGCAAGATAAACTGAAACCAAAATATCCACGATGCCTCCACGGGGCTCTAAGCTAGCATATGTTAGATCTACTCTAGATTATTTTCAATTAAAACAGTAAGCATGTTGAAACCACAACTAATCTAGCTAAAATAAGCATGAAAAATAAACAAAGGAGATCTAATCTAGGGCTTGCCGAGAAATGAAGACAGAGAAGGGAAAGATACAAACCATTGCGATTTTAAACTCCTTTGAACTACCCGCGATTACAATATTTTGGAGTAGATTGGAAAAATAAAGTGTTACACCAGTGAGAGGGGTTGTTAGGAGGGTGTGTTGTGCATGTAATTTGGACAACATGCCCTCATCTGGTAAGAACTTGCACCAAAATCAACAAGCTATAGCTTGCTGATTTGGGCTACTGTACTCAAAATGTTATGAAATCTTTGTTTTAGGCAAAGATTTGGAGTACGTCAAAGAACCAGGAAGAAACTTACCAAGAGACTTTAGGTGACCTATCAAAACATATTAGCTACCGAAAGGAGAATGAGAAAATGTGAACAATACAAAAAATAACTTGCAGGTGGGTCTACAGGAGCACAGACATGTGAAACCTTGAAGTCTAACTGCATGAAACTCCAACACAATAGCATGCACCACAATGGATAATATATGGAGGGTTAAGCTAATAAGTGAAATACTTGCACATTATCTAGCTAACCACATATATAGATTCACAAGAATGCTCTTTGCAAAACCTACTCAAATAAAATGCTTTACCTAAGATCCATTCATAAATGTATCATATCAAATTGAAAAGATTATGCCTCATATGTTTGCAAGATCCCAAACACTTGTAAGATCTTCCCAAAATCCTCCAAAGCGTTTCTTTTTATTATCCAATGGAGAGGTTGTGACAACTAATTGCAACAAGCCCTTCAAAGAACAAAACCAGTGAAGAAGCACGGCAATAATGAGAGATAGAGAATGGGATGGTGAGAACTAGTAGCATAACAGTGCAAATATGAAAGGTGAATAAAGAGTGAGTGAGAGATGTAAATGGCATGAGAGTGTGGGCCTCTTGGATCTTCAACAAGTGTCAAACATCAAGGGAAAGGACAACTCATGGAAAAAATCAACCAATGAGAGAAAGGCTTTTAGGGTGAAATGGAAGAATAGAAGTGAAGTAAGGGAGAAAGCAGAAAAGAGGAAACACCACGAACTAAGGAGGAGGCCACATTACCAACCTAAAGGGAATTACAAGCTTTCATGTTGGATGTTTAACTTCCATGAACTTTATCCCATTTACAAGAAGGAAAGAAATTGAGCTAGGAAGGGGAAGGTGTGGTACTTGGAAGGAGTGTGGATAAGTGGATGGCACACACTCTCTCAAAGAAAGAGCAAAACCCGATTGAATTGGAAAGGCCAGATTACGCTCAAGCAAAAAGGTAACTTACACCCAAAGCAAAGGCGTGGGGTTCTAAAATACGATGATAAGGAGTAAACATACAGCGAGTTTAGGAGGGAGGTGTGAGGGATGTGAGGAGGTGGAAGGATGAAGTGGCAGGGACGTGGAGGGAGAAGGGACCCACAAATTCATTTATGGGAAGTTTCAAGTCAAAGCGTGGAGTGGGGGCATGAGGGGGCAGTGAGGTAAGAGTGTATGCGTGTGGAAAGAGGCCCAAGCACCACTAATTAAATGGAAACTCAATGTATTAAAGGGAGAGGAAGGAAATTACCTCATGAGGAGGGGCCCCTCAACCAATTAAAACAAGTTAATACAACAATTAAAACACTATTACATGCTCACGCATTCTGGAAGGTTTAGGAGAGATGCAGTAAGTTTAAAAGAGATAAGATTAATTAAAATGTAATTTTAATTAATTTTTTTTTTTTTGTTTTGGTTTGGTTTGGGTTGGGTAGGGATAGGTTAGGTGAGTTTCTCTCATCATTAATTGCCTTTTACTTCACTTAATTTGGTCCACTATTACGAAAATTACATTTTCCCATGTTCTAGGTTTGGCAATTAAAATTGCCGTTTTTCCCGAAAAAACTCCTAAAGCGGACAAACAACCTAGCAAAACTTACATGGAAAGGTTGAAACACCCAGTCCACGGGTGCGGGGGAATTCGTAGCTTTCTTTGAGTACAAATAGCCTATGAGAATCCGGGACCTTAGAATTTTTACACCATTAAATACCAAAATTAATTGATTAATTAATCAATTAATTAATTGAGAACAACAAAAACCTAGCTATACTTGTAGGAATTCTGAAATTTAAACTAGCACATCTTACATGGTCATTTTACAACATTCCTAAACACACTAGCTACCTAGGAATAACTTCATTAGAGCACCTTTATACACTTTGCGAGAATTGTGGGTGGGAGTGAAAACTCAAGGAGATTAACTTAGAAATTTTGGATTTAGGCCATTGTACCTCGAGGGATGATAAAAACACTTTCCGTGAAAGGAACTCTCTAATAAAGAAACCCTAAGACAGCTGACCTAAGTCATGTAGACTTATTACAATAATAATAACCCATACAGTGCGGTAATCCAACTTACAAAATTTTGTCAGAGGCATGATTACCAGATGGAACCAATCTGTCTTCAACAAATTTGCATCTGGTGATGCATCTTCATAACACATAGGTGTGCCGTTGCCTTGCTACCGTACGTGGAGTCAACAACCACCATAGATCTCCGACTACACTATGAGCATCTAGTAGCACAACACTACCACCATAGTCTCACGACTACACCACCATAGTCTTATGACTATGCTATGATCATCCAATAGTACAACACTACCGTTATAGTCTCACGACTACTCTATCGTAAACCTACTCTCTCTTGTGGTAATCCCGATACACCCATCACTTCATGGCATGGGGAAAGAGACTACTACCATAGCCCTAAGGCTACATCATGGTCCCATTCACACCTAGCCACTTCACGCCGTGGAAGGAATACGCTACAAAAGTCCAAACACCACACCTATCCACCTCGCATGGTGTAGGCAATACTTGTAGCATGCTACATTTTACTCCCTTAGTCACTTCACATGATTGTTCTGGGAAACCCTTGGCCAAAGGGGAAGTTTGTTGGAGGAGAAACATCACATCTCCCTCTCAATGAGGGTGGACGTTACCATCACACCAAGCTTGTCCTGCAGAAGTGCTCATGCACTTCACTAGAGCTTAGTGAGAATGTCTGTTGTCTCCTCATCACAGCTGGACCATGTACCAGAGCTTCACTGCTCCTCTCTACACCATGTCACCGATGTAAATGGTTTTTTGATCTCTATATGCTTTGACTTGTCATGAAAGGCTGGATTCTAAAGCTTCACACAACTTTGATTATCACAATATATTATGGTTGATTCTAGAGTTTGATCAAATAAATCAGAGATTATATTTCTCATCCATATTGCTTCTATGCTCGTATTATTGGCTACTATATACTCTGCCTCTACTGTATCACGGGTACCATTGGCGTGTTTTACCTTAACCTTGAGATCCTTGCAGTCCCAAACTAAAGCAACATTACGATGTGCTTTTCGGTCCACTCTCTACTAATTAGGAGTTTGTATAGCCTTGCGGTTTTACTACGTCCAAGAGACATATTTGATCCATATCAAGAAACACCATCACGAGTACCCTCAACACATACTTCTTTGCTATCCAATGTACCTGCAGACTCAACTATATACCGGCTCAATGTGTTCATTGCAAAGCATATATCTAGCTTGATGTTAACCAAGTACATCAGGATCCAATCAAAAGCTATCTATACATATTAGGATCAACCAAATGGCAGATGAATCCTCAAAGAGCTTCCAATTAAATGACCAACCACTTAGGTGTGGTCATGGACTTACAATCCATCATCCCAAATCTCTACGGGATCTCAGTATATTTTCCTTGGCTAAAGGAAAATCTCATCTAACCACCACACCTCTAATCCTAGAAAATAGTGCATCAAACCTAGATCCTTCATTTTTAACTCTAAAGTGAGCTCCCTCTCTCACCCATCTATGAGCTTCTCATCTATTGTTAGAAATGGGTCATCCACATATAGTGCCAAGATAAATGAGCAACCATCTTCAATCTTGTAGTAAATGCAGGTTTGGATCTGCATCACTCTTAGTAAACCCAAGCTCATCGGATAGCTGTCTAAATGCGTACCAGCTGCCACAGGTGCCTGCTTAGGCCTTTACAAAGCTTTCTTCAATTTGCAAATATGGGACTCCTTCCATGGATTACAAAACAGCAGCTGCTCTATGTACGCTTCTTTTCTTCAATTACACCATTCAAAGCCAGTCTTGACATCCATCGGTAATTTCCATCCCATAAAGCGATAGCATTGTAGATTTACGATGGAAGTGGCACTTTTACGGGCAAATGTCTGCGTCATAATATTCTCCACCTCTTTGGGAGAATCACACTCTATGTCATAAATCTAAGCTTTGTACTTCTCTATCTGCCATCTACGCAACATGCGCAGTCTTGTAGATCCACTTGAATTCACTGAACTTGCCAGGTCCGCGAGCCATTTTACGCATCATTCTTTGATGGGTGCGATACTCTTCCATCTCATGGCATCCTTCCATAGTTGCTGCTTAGCAACTTCCTCATAAGTGGAAGGTTTGAATCAATGATTTTACTCAACAATGCCACATAGATGGAAAAACTTATGGGGTCTCTTTATCTCTCTGAAAGAACTGGCACAGAATTTTGCATCAAAACACCGCTTCTGCAAAGGTGTTTTGGAACCACGTACTAGTCTCTTCACGTAAGCTACTTATTGAATTGGCGGATCTACAAGAGGTATCTGCTGGCTCTACTATCTCACATTACGTTTGATCTTACGGAATGTGTTCTTAAGATAGAGTCAATCATTCGACATCCCTTAGACCTCACGCTCCTCTCTATCCTCATTCATTGGTAAAGGACTCCACTGCGATTTCTTGAAGAAATTTCTTCTTCATCAAATGTAACATCCTACTAATCTAATGTCTTTGTCAGGGGTTGACTACGTAGAAAGCCTTCAGAGCTTCAAAGTCTCTTGTGTTATCGATAAGAGGTGCCCTTCGCAGAGGCTCCATCTTTGTTCTCTCTTTTGCCTTAGGAACATGTATGTACCTTTGGATGAAACCAAATATTCTCAGAGTGGAGCTTACGGTTTCTTTCCCGTGAATACCTCTTTAGGTGTTTTGTTCCCAAATATCTTATGGGGACTTCTATTATGGACATACATGACCATACTTTGGATGCTTTTCTTTATAGATGCATGGGTGTTTTGGTCATGGATCTTTGCTTTAGTTGCTTCTACAATCGATCCGTTCTTTCTCTGTGGCTTCCCCATTACGTTGGGGTTGTGGGGACTGTACGTTCCCTCTTAATCCAACTTCTTTAGAAAAAGAGTCTTTGAACTCATTTGAGGGGTATTCACCTCCATTGCTCGACCTCAAGATTTGCCAATCTCTTCCAGGAAGTTTTACTGCACAAACCAGCAAATTCTTGGAAGCTTGTTAAAACTTCATCTTTGGCTTTCAAAGTAATAGATCCATATCTTACATTGGTAATCACATCCAGTAAAATGATATAATTTTCACCGAGATTACCTAGAGGATGGTATTGTCCTCTGTTAGCATACATGTCTGAATGTAGCGATAATCCAAGATCCCTTTGGATATATTATCACTGCTTGGAAAGATTCCTTTGGCATTCTTTCCAAGTGCACGTCCCTTGCATACTCCATCATGCTCTACTTGCATATCTGGTAGACATGTAACCATCTTGCTCAATACTTGTATTGCTTTATAGTTTATGTGAGCAAGTCTTAGGTGCCATAGCTCACTAGAGCCTTCTTTCTTGTTGTGTACAAAGGGATTCTTAAGATTGTCCTTTCAATTTATACAATCCTCCCTCTTGGACACCATTCATAGTACTGAATCTATGCTTGAACTCTTAGACCATATAGGGACTTATGCATCCATAAAAACGCTACTCTGAAGCCTTTGTCTTCTAAAGTAGAAATAGAAAGAGGATTCTTCTTTAAGCCTTGTACAAATAAATACATCTTTATTGAGATAGAATTACTTGAATCAAGATGGTAGGAGGTTTCTCCTACTCCTCATTCATGCTTGGGATCATCCCAAGTTCTACGAGAGGGATGAACTCTTCTCTCTGTCGAATTTTGGCAAGAGAACTTATGAATGGGTCATGTGCTTGGGAAGCACCATTGTCACACCCCAAGCCAAATATCATTTCCTTAGGTGATAATTACCTTGAGGAGCTTAGACGAGAGACATATTCTTTCATCTTACTGATTCCTTTGTCATGTTTTGAGATGTAGACTCTTCCATATCTGCAACATGTGCATGATGTTTTCTCTTTCCTTTCCCTTGAGGGACGGTGAAAGGAAAAATGTCCCAACTTTTTACAATTGAAACATCTAATTTTAGATACATCCTTCTTGTGGTCTGGAACTGATCTTATAGTTTTCTTTAGACTGGTATTTATTGTTTCTTTCCTTTTCCTCACATGAACAAAAATATCTTGGTTCTCTTCATCATTGGTTTTGTGAGACTTGGATATCAATCACAGTTCTTCTTGGGTACAGTATATCCATAACTTGTAAAATTTGGGTAATTTACTTCTTGCACAAATTCCTATAACAAATGCATCCATGAAGGAAATCTCGATTAAGAGTTAGATCCTGAAGCTCTACATCATCCATTTGAAGATCTCAATAGTTTGCTAGCTGTCCTTGATTAGGGATGTCAAGATCTTTTTTGGCCTTGATCTCATTTCTTCTTTGTACTTAGCCTTAGCGTCGCTGCTACTTCTTATGGTTTGGGAGAACTTTGCTTGGCAGGTCCAAAGAGCTCATTCTCTCTTCTAGAATAAGTGAGTATCCTATGCTCCGTTCACGAGTTATGCGGCTCATCAACCTATCTCAACTCTCATGGTAATCATTTTCATTTAGAGTGATGCCAAAATAATTAAAAAATTACCTAAAGCGAAGTCGACATATTCTTTAGATTACCTAAGGGAGGGTGAAAGTACTTTAATGGACCTATGATCATTTGGCTAGAGAAATTAAAAGGTGAAACTTCCATATGACTTAGTGAGAATTGGTAGATGGACCTCAAATCACGTAATCCAATCTCAATTTGTTGAATTAGAGACTCTTCACCTACCTTCGTGAGGTCACGACTAGGGGTAGGAAAAGCTTGTTCTGAGTTGTTGAAGCATTTTGAAACAAGAATAGAGGTGTTTTGGAGGCGAGAAGGCATGGCATTACATGGAAGACTGCGCATTTTGCACCAAGACAGCTCTTCACCTTTTGTTTCAGGCGAGAGTGCAACATTTAATCTGGGGCTGGCTCTGATTATGGATTTCAGAGCCCGTACAACCATTTTGTATAGAAATCGGGAGGCTGAACAGCTAGAGGATGGGGAGTTGTGCGTTTCCAAAGCATCCACAAACATTTATTGCAGAGAATTGAGATTTCGACGAGACTTGGTTTTACCATAGAAAATCATACATTTGGCACAATGTCAGAGGAGTCCATGTTATAACAGCTTAGGTTCTTTCGTACATTATTTTCCAAGGAAAGGGGACGATTTCGGTCATTAATCTTTGTAATTTCCATTCTGATATGGCTTCAGTCAGGGTGCATATAGATTCAGAGACGATTTGCATTTATGTTATTTCTTGAGGAGCCATTTTCATAATCGGTTTACGAAATAGAGCTTTTCAGGTATTCGAGGAAGGAGTTTTGCTGAAGAATTATGAGATAAGTTTACGTGTAATTCACGAGGTGGGAATATACATAAAGAATTTCTCATCCTGAAATAGTAGAATTTCCCTCTCAGGACACTTATGGGTTTTCCTTGAATTAGGTTATTGAACCAAAATCTTTAATGTGAGAATTCCTGAATATTGTCTTTGTTGATAGCGTTTTATTTCTGCATTAAATATTGTTCATAATTCCTCATGTTTCAGTTCTGAAAAGTTGTTTATATGCTGAGTTATTTGGCTGTCATAAAATTGTGTTTGGGCATTAAACGGCTAACAAGTATTGAGACTTGAAGCTGGGTGGGGTCTGAAGGGGAACACTACATGTACTCAGAAATTCATTAAAAGTGATTATCTCGATAAGTGAGAAGGTGGGACCAGTCCACTTGGACGCCTTGATTTGAATTTTTCATTTCAACAAAAATGGTCCAGTAGCTCTGGTTTGAGGGTTGAGGAGCCAGTTGTTGCATTTTGTGAACTTTGGGTACTGGAAGGGGAGGATATTAATTGTTATTTTGCAGAAAAGTGGGATTGTAGGATATTGACGAGAACTCCACAACAAATCAACCTTAGATACCCACGGAATAGCTCACTAGCAATACACCAGAAGAAGAGTATCGGGCAAAGAATTTGTCGCGGTACGTCGGACCATTTGATTCCTCATGTGGCGAGGGAAGGTAAATGCCTATGAGATATGGGAGTCCTTGACAAAGTTGTTGCAATTACAAAATGAAAAACGGAAAATGGTATTGAGGGATAAATTGAAGAGCACTAAAATGACCAAGGCTGAAAATGTGGTCAAATACCTTACTATATTGATACAGGTAAGAGATGAGATTGGAGATGTGGGGGAAGCCATAACTGACAATGACCTTGTGAGAACAGCATTGAATGGTGTCTTTAAACAATGGGTTGTTTTTGTTGGGGGCATTGTGGCTAGGGAGAACCCAACTGAGGCCGGGAGCGTCACTGGGATGACAGGAGGAGACCCAGGAGAGGGTTATGTGCATGGTAGCGGATTCATCCATAGGTCCTTGATGATGATGGGGAATGTAGGCATTGCCGCCAACAGCAAGAAAAGGAAATTCAAAAGAAGGTCCTAAGGGAGAGGCAAACCCGAAGATTTGCGTCGAAGAGACAGGCAAGAGTCAAGTTATTTGCATGTTACAAGTTTGGGCACTATGCACGGAGGTCTGAACGAGAGAATAGCAGCTTCAGCAGCAGTGGAGGAGTTCTACACCAAGTTTGATAAGGAGTTTTGCTTAATAGGTATAATATCTTTCCCCACTAGGACCACTCCCATTTCAGAATTTAGTAGAGTAGTGGCAATTAGTCTCCTCATAAGCAGGTGTTATTGGTATAGAAAATAACAAATCTTACCCTTAGATTGGTGATCAAGAGTGAGTCCTTTAGGAGATGACCAGGTGGGTCAAAGGCTTGGTGGGACAATAGAACTTTGGAGAGGAGTCTCTACATTCCATATTTGTTGAGAAGGCCACTCACTAATTTCTGGCAGAAGAAAGAAATTCGTTTCAATTTACTATGTTGAGAGAGGTTATGAGGTGGTGGTATTTAAGTGATCACGTAGAGTGCTCCTATTGAGGTCAGTATCATGACCAAAAGTGATTGGGACTCAGGCATGGTATACAAGCTCATGTTCCGATATGAGTCATTATCTCCGTCTACTAACAATGATGCTTGCAGCATGAGCTATGGCACAAGAGGATAGTCCATTTACAATGCAGTCAGGGTAATGGGGAGATTGTATTTGGAGTTCGGAGTTCAATCTGAGAACACGGGGAGTTGTGCAAGAGGTGTGCTTTGAGAAAGTACACTAAAACGCACAGAAGGTGGCAATTAGAAACAACAATTGCTCATGATCATTCATTTTGATGTATGGCCCGGTGTGACAAATTGTTTTATACTATGTCATATTGTTGATGACTTCTAGTTCTCATAGAAAGTCTGGGATTTTTCTTCCTTAGAAGACTAGGGACGTATGTAAATCCAATTCAAAGGTTCCAGCTCCATGGAAACAGTTAGAGGAAGAAAATCAAAGTTCGAGATATGAATAATGGAGGTGGTATACCTCCAAGGAGGAGTTCAATGAGTCTCTGCAATAGCTGGAGAGGGAATCAAGAGGTGCATTTCCCTTTGGCCTATGAATGGGATTCTGAGGAAAAACAGGGAACCATGATAAAGGCCATGTTACATGATCGAGCATAACAGTACGAGGCATGCTAGGAAGTTTATCTGAGAACAAAAGAATCCAGGCGGTGGGGAGTACCAATGACTCAGGGAGGAGACTTTCACAGGAAGAAGCACGAGGTGGTGGGGCTTGGAGGGGATTTTGAACCTTACATATTCACGTGTCCCTTTTGAAAAGAGGACAAAGCTAGAACCTATGAGAGAAGGGATCTTTGTTGGGTATAGATTTCTAAAGGCTTTTCATATACATCCCTTCCTTAAGGGAGAGAGATAGTTTGAGAAGGGATGTGAGATTTGAGAGGATGGAGCCTTTAGGATGTCACAAGGGACAGAGAGGGGTGCTTGATCCAACACCACCGGATTCCAGGTGGAGTCCCTGAGACTTAGGTGACACGAGTTGGGACCACGGTTTGGTGGAAATTGTGAATGGGTTGGACGCAGATGTGAAGGGATCCCTTGGGTTACCTAGTCCACAGGTTTGGGGATGCTGAGTTCTCCAGTTCTCACCAGGATCACGGTCTTTAGGTGATAGGGTTGAGCAGGGAGAGTCCCTCCACAGGAAACTACTTCAAAGAGGAGGAAGCCATTGGCTTCCGAGGATGCTAGGGAGAGCCTTACAGGGTCCAGTGGGGAATCACAGGCATGCTGTGAGGGAGAGTAAGCCTCCCGAGAGATTTATGATAATTAATAATTATCATAAATTAATTTATGATGGAAGGAGAGGGTCCACATGGGTTTCAAAAATGTGCCCTCCTCCCCATGCATGCCGTGGCACCTCCTTACCCCTCTTCTCCTCCATAGCTTACATTCCCACTCACTCATGCATTCCAGAAACTCCACACTCACTCAGGAGTCCATCTCATAGACTCTATTCTTACCTTTATTGCACGTCCTCTCCACTTCTCACAGGGGTCATGGGTCCCCTCTAGCTATATATATTGGAGGCTTGCCTTGGCTTATTTTGTCGGTTTTTGAAGTAGCAACATAGTGTCTCTCTCATTCTCTTTTCTCTTTCTATTAGTACGACCTCTTGAGTAAAATAGTCATTGCTTCGGTTGTAGAGCTTGTCAAATTGTGGGTACCCAGTATTTTCTTGGGCCTTCATCAATAAAAAATTAATGTGTTTGTCATTCTGACCTCTTTTTCCTTTAATTATGCTGGTAATTGTAATCTGATATATGAACACGAGACTTGTTTGTAGGTGTTTGGGTGTTTGGGCCACTTTCATTTTCTTTCTAGTCTATCTTCATTGTACTAACCCTTAAGGTTCCCTCCAAGCGTATAAGATGACGTGCTACCTGTATTGTTTTTTGGACCGCTTCACCCGCTGTCCAAGACAAAACAGCTTCGCTGATTTTTTAGTTTCAATGCAGAAATTAGACCTTAGATCAGCCAATAGAGGCACTCATTGTGCCTAGGGACTCCCAGGCTAGTGAGCACTGCTTAAGCAGGAAGGAGTTTAACTGCTGTCTAGGGCTATTTATATATAATTAGCCAAGTTTTTAGCTTTCATAAGCATGTTTACATCAATGGCTCAGATTTGGAGGAATTGTTAGAAATTTTGTATAACAAACCTGGGGTGCCTTTAAAATACATTTTAATTAAATATGTATAGTGGAATCCTGACAAGCCGTACTCAATATTACTCCCCAAATTCTGGGAATGAATTAGAAATGCATGAACTGGAAATCTGATTGCAGGAGTGATCCTGTTGAAGATGATAAAATGGGACTGACTGGGTGTTTCACAAAAACAGACCTCCCTCCCATAATCTTGGAGCCCAAACCGGAAGTCGGAAATAACATCTGAAAGCAACATATAACTCCTCTAAACCACAGGCTCACGGTAGCATCAAATTACTCACACTCTGATCAAAGGCTGGGCTTGAAGCCAAAAAGTCATGCAAATTTAGAACAAAGAGAACCAAAATGGGAACATTTGCATTTTTATATTTGTTGCTCTTTCCTCTAAGCCTTTTTTCGGCTTTATTTGACTTTGGGCTTCTATACATAGGGTCTTCTTTTGATTTGCTTGGACCTTGTTGAGTGATACACAACAAGTTAATCATGAACAAGAAGTATGATGAATGGAACAAAATGGAATTGGGAAGGATGAAAAAAGGTGTTAAGCATGGTTTGGGATTTGTGACACGCTACATTAACCTGATTCCCTAGTGGTACAACTTGACCTAAGGGATGACACACTTTATCCAGAGAATCTGTCCCACCATGGTACAACAAGGCAAGGTAAAATTTGTGACTGTTACAAAGTCTTTTTAGATTCCACGTAGTGTTCACCACAGTTATAACTCATGACTAAGTTAAATCTATAACACCATGTTTAAGCAGGAAACCATACATGAAACCACTTTGAAATAATTGAAATGATGCAACCGAACTAGAGTACCAAGTCATGAAAGTGTAGAGCACTGACTATATGTGCATCAATCTGAGGCATGAATGCGGTGAGCTGTAGTACTGCTGAATGATCAAAGATGATGTTGGCGGGCAAGCCCATGGTAAGCCCAAGACATGATGTAACAAAGGTTGGAGGAAATCATGGAATTCGAGACGTGGCTGACCAAGCAAGAATACCTCACAACAGATGTGAACTTGAATGTACCATTGGAAGAGCAGCTTTGGAAGAGTGTTAGTTTCTCAAATGTGATCAAGGTTTCCTCATGGTAGATGAGGGGGCAACAAGTGGCATTGTTGTTGACTATAATTTGCATATTGTTTGCTTAATATGATCAGTTTAGTTTGAAATCTCTGCCTGCCTGTATGTAGAGGGATATTGATTTATGACTGGACTTAGAAGGAATGATTTTAAAGTCTCTTATGAGTTTTCCCACAATTTTATTGTACATGAAACCACTTTGAAATAATTGAAATGATGCAACCGAACTAGAGTACCAAGTCATGAAAGTGTAGAGCACTGACTATATGTGCATCAATCTGAGGCATGAATGTGGCGAGCTGTAGTACTGCTGAATGATCAAAGATGAAGTTGGCGGGCAAGCCCATGGTAAGCCCAAGACATGATGTAACGAAGGTTGGAGGAAATCATGGAATTCGAGACGTGGCTGACCAAGCAAGAATACCTCACATCAGATGTGAACTTGAATGTGCCATTGGAAGAGCAGCTTTGGAAGAGTGTTAGTTTCTCAATGTGATCAAGGTTTCCTCATGGTAGATGAGGGGGCAACAAGTGGCATTGTTGTTGACTATAATTTGCATATCGTTTGCTTAATATGACCAGTTTAGTTTGAAATCTCTGCCTGCCTGTATGTAGAGGGATATTGATTTATGACTGGACTTAGAAGGAATGATTTTAAAGTCTCTTATGAGTTTTCCCACAATTTTATTGACGAGATCAGTTTGTCACAAGATAATGGGCTTTAAGTCTTTTGTTTTCCTATTAA
>SNQJ01S0189975.1:2251-18053 GCA_010110895.2 Picea sitchensis
CCGATTTTAATTTCAAAAAAAATACCCAAGTAAAGCGAGAGAAATCATCTATGAAGGTGAGTACATATCAAGCCTTACTGATTGAAGGATGTGGGAATGGGCCTGTGATGTCACTGTGAATTAGACCAAGAGGTGAAGAAGCTCTCTGTGCCTTCCCTTTGTCAAACTTTTTCTTTGGATGCTTGCCAAGAATGCATCCTTGACATACACTGCTTGTGAATTTAATAACTGGCAATCCTTCTACCATGTTTTCCTTGCTGAGTTGATGGAAGTACTTATAGTTTAGATGGCCAAATATTTCATGCCATAACCTGCTGATATCATTATATTGTGACAAAAATACAGTGCTAATAGATTTAGGAACAAAGTGGGAGAAGAAATACAAATGAGAACCGTGATCTGCAATTCCATGTGCAAGCTGTGAGCCTATGGAAATGTCGGTAATCACTGCAGAGTCCGTAGTGAACTCCACCTTCCTTCCAGAGCCGGAATGAGAGATATGATATATTGAGAGAAGATTTGTATATAGGGAGGGAACATGAAGCACATTTGTGAAGCATCCCCCTTTAAGATCAACAATTTCTTCTCCGCACACCTTTGCGGGTGTGGCATCTCCCAAGTAAATTAGGGATCTGGTGCTTTCTTCGATGGAGGAAAATTCATCTTTTGATGCAGCCATATGGTTCGATGCACCTGAATCAAGGATACAATATAATGGAGTGGATGTGATATCCATTAAACCATGACCATCTCATGCTCTCCTTCCCGTTTTGTTATCATCTTTCTTCTTTACATTTTCGGGCACCGTGAGATTGTGTTGCTGCAATTGATTAGCCATCTCATCGATAGTATTCCTCATGCAATTTTATATAGGATGAAAACCTTTGGAAAAATAGCTGCAAAGTGTTATTTCCTTCTTGTTCTTACCCTTAGGCTCATAAGAGTTATCTGAAGATTGTGCGGATCTCTCCTTCTTCGATTCAGGAAATTTACCCGTTCCTTTTTTCTTGTCTTTTCCACTGCTCTTTGGAGCATTAGTAGCCACAAGTGCTTGGTTCTTGGAACACTTGATGGCACCCATTTGGACTAACTTAGCTTTCTCTTGAGTCAATGCTGCAATGAAATCATTCAATGGAGGCATTTTCCATTTTTCCTGAGTCAATTTAGATGCTTGAAAAGACGACACAAATACGGAATATTCAGGGCCTAATTTTGAGAGAATTGAAAGGATGAGTTGTTCTTCCTCTTTCATGACTCCACATGCATTAATTTCAAAGAGGAGGGATTTGAAATTGGTGAATAATTCTTGCAGGTTGCTGAAATGAATTGGACTTAGGGATATGAGTTCATTCTCCAGTTGATGCACTCTCATTGCATCCTGCTTGCCGAATAGTCCTTCTAATGTGGTCCAGACCACATCGGGAGTAGTGGCTCTACTGACATGAAAGATGAGATCTATATAAATTGATAGGCATATCATCCCAATTTCTTCATCTAATTTATTGAAATATTTTATCTTCTCCGCTGCAGCAGTCGGTTCCTTCTCCGTTCCCATTGTTACCCGGTAAAGCCTTTTGCTTTGGAGGAGCAGAGAGATCTCTATCTTCCATTCAAAGTAATTGAAAGGATTTAGAATGAGTTTTGTGGGCTGAGAGAGATGATCCATTTCTGCTTGCTGCGCCTCCTGATGATCTATACATGCAAATAAAACCATGTACAATCCACTAGATTCAATCTAGCTTTGATACCATGTAGAATTCTTGCAAAACCCGTGATAGATCTAGAATTCTAGTTAAATTGAACACAAACAATTTGTTGATATTCAAGAGATGAGAGAAAGTTTTTTCTCCATAAATCAGAGAATTCTATTAATAAAAAATTAATATACATGAGAAACCATCCTCAAAAATAAGAGAGGAGGTGAGTATATATTATTTCCAACATAGAAATTCTAGTCAAAAAAAGCTAGAAATAGCTAAAATAGGTGTCATAAGCTAAGGGAGACCACATAGTTCGACCTAGACCACTAAAGATACATTTCACACACTCATTAATGTCCACAAGAGTCAAGTGATGCGCATTATCTCACTTAATCTCACTTAACTGACAAGAGAAGCAGTTCCAACTCACTTAACTGACCCAAAATAGTAGTTACTAATAATAGTAACGGAAAAAATCATTAATTAAGGAATAAATCTCTCACTCAAAGAGGAGGTGCATATTCCCCAATAATAGATGAGTTTTTTCATGGGGTAGTTGGAATAAATCATGAATAAATCGAGAAAATCAAGAATAAATCGAGAAAATCAAGAACTGGGAGTTGAGTCTTGATCTAAAATGAGCAGTTTTCCCTAAATTCTAGGGATGAGGTGCCCTTCTTCTCTATGTGGCCAAATTAGGTGAAATAAAGTGTAAATGAATGTATTAACCAAGATCTAGAAGTCTAAGTTAGGTATAAACTAATGTAAGTTAGGTTTATGCTCCAACAAGGGCTTGTGATCCCATCGTTGGGATTGCATAATGCAGTTATCTCCCCTCTTGCAACTAGACCAAAATCAATGATTTTAGAGAAACTCTTTCATTTTGAATAATAGATTCCATAAAGTAGGAGATTGCCAACCTGCGATATAGATTCCATACTTGATATCGGTCTCATGTCTTAAACATAGGATAAGAATATTGATTAATGACATTTTGTTTCCTTTCTTAAACATAAGAATGTTGATTAATGATATATTTTGTGGATCACATGCTTGATTTTCCTTATCAAATCAAGTGAATGAGAATGTTGATTAATGAGGGAATTTTTTCACTTTGATGGTAAAGTTAGTTAGTTTTCACAACAATGGTCGATCTCTTAACTGAACCATAATCCGACTACGTTAATGATATGACTTTAAACATTTTCATATTTCAGTTCTATTTTTCTTGGATGATGGATGGGGTGTAGACTCAAAACATTGAAGATTCCCAAATTTTATACACATTTTGTCTCCATAAAGCTCAAGCAATATGTTATATTTTTTTACATGATGATTAAATAATATAACTTGAAAAAAGAAACATTTAATTTGGGATATTAAGAAGGTACCTAATGGAGAGAGAGTTCCTCCAACAAAAGGCATGGAGATAGGGGGATATTTAAGGTCTAAAGAAGATCTTCCAATATTGTTGTTTAATTTCTTGACTCAAGTTTTAGTTTTTGATAGAGCATTTATTTTTAAGAAAATTCAACTTCTTGTTATATTTATATTTATTTGTTGTCCGCAAATGTAGAATTTTGTATTTTTAGATGATTTTGATTTCATATTATAGTTGTTTTTTCTTCATCAATGTTATAAGAGAATCNGTTAATGATATGACTTTAAACATTTTCATATTTCAGTTCTATTTTTCTTGGATGATGGATGGGGTGTAGACTCAAAACATTGAAGATTCCCAAATTTTATACACATTTTGTCTCCATAAAGCTCAAGCAATATGTTATATTTTTTTACATGATGATTAAATAATATAACTTGAAAAAAGAAACATTTAATTTGGGATATTAAGAAGGTACCTAATGGAGAGAGAGTTCCTCCAACAAAAGGCATGGAGATAGGGGGATATTTAAGGTCTAAAGAAGATCTTCCAATATTGTTGTTTAATTTCTTGACTCAAGTTTTAGTTTTTGATAGAGCATTTATTTTTAAGAAAATTCAACTTCTTGTTATATTTATATTTATTTGTTGTCCGCAAATGTAGAATTTTGTATTTTTAGATGATTTTGATTTCATATTATAGTTGTTTTTTCTTCATCAATGTTATAAGAGAATCATTAAAATTGCAAATATTAGTTGTTGAAATTGCATAATCCACATGCATCAAGGGTTGTTGAAATTGCGTAATCATGGTGGAGGAGTACACCTCAATCGTGAAGAATGATGTTTCAGACATAGTACCAAGACCAAAGGGAAATTTAGTTGTGAGTTATAGGTGGCTCTACAAGATGAAACATGTTGTAGATTAAATCATTGAGAAGTTCAAAGCGAAGTTTGTGGCTAGAGGGTTCTTCCAGAGAGAGGGATGGACTATGAGGCCATATTTTATGAAGCCACTAAGTACACTTCCATTAGAGAAATTATGTCCTTGGTTTAATTTATGGGATAGAGGATACATTAGATGGATGTGAAGACAACTTTCCTTAATGGAATCATTCATGAAGAAGCATACATAGAGAATTATCAAGTCTTTGAGGTAAGTGGGAAGGAGTCCTATGTATGCATGCTTAAGAAATCCTTGTATGGACTCAAGTATGCATCGAGACCATTATATTCTAATATTGATGAATATATACATAGTATGGGATTCGCCAAAAGTGAAGCAGATCCTAACTTATATTATATATTTGTTCACACTAATTTACTCATGTTGTTTCTCTATGTAGATGACTTGTTTCTAAAAAGTGCATAGAATCTCATTGTAGAGTGAAAAGAAGACATGGTACCGAGTTGGAGATGAAGGATATCAACATGATGCATTACTTCTTGGGATTGGAGGTTTGGCAGAGACTAGGGGAGATTTTCCTTGGGCAAGGTAAGTATGCAGTTTAGATCTTGAAGAAGTTTTAGATGGAGGAATGCAAACCTATGACCACACCAATGACAACTAATCTAAAGAAGGTGGCAACCTCTGATTTAGAGTTAGTGGATACCACATTGTACATGCAATTGATATTTTTTTTGTGTATTTGGTCAACACTGGGACATGTATATATGTTTTTCATTGAACCCCTTAAGTCAATTCATAGTGGAGCCAAAACAAGAGCATTGGGTAGCAGCAAAACATGTGCTCATGTATTTGAGGGCCATAGTGGAGTGTGGTTCGAGATATATTGGAGATGGAAAGTGAAGTTGTAGGGGTGTATAGAATCAAATTGGGTAGGTAGTTTAACAAACATGAATAATGTTAGCATCAGAAGTCACTCCTGGATTGCGACAGGAGCATAGCCCAATGCCCATCAGTTTTATGTCACGAATAGATTTAATGGGTGATCAAACGGGTAGAGACCCAGGAAGGTATAGTTTTAACTCGGGAAACCAGGCCTGGTATGTAGAAAACAAGGGAGGTCTTGATCCAAATTTCGTAAGTAAATTGAGTATAAGATGGATAGATGGAAGACTTAATGAGATGAGTGAACAAGACTAACTCGACCATCAGGCCTTCGATAGCTTGAGGAGGAAAAACTTAGAAAACAAGATCCTCTTGACTCCAAGTTTCAAAGAACTAAAAGGTGGCTCGACTGGATCCTCCAATTTCGAGCCATTCAGCGTTAAGAAAGCACAATAATTGATTAGAAACCCTGTGACTATTACAGTGATCCAACCTACATCATCCTATAATAGTGCAACTCGACTGGATCCTCCAATTCTGAGATGTTCTAACATAGTGTAAACAAAGAGATGGAAAGAGGCTGACATCCATAAAGTAAGAAGTCTCAAATGCCAATACATAACCAGAGCGACCAGGGCTTCATCAAAACTTTACAATCGGGAGCCTCGCTCAACCATCGATGATTACAAAAATACAATAATTGAGAATATATACTCAGAGAAGTGCTCTTCCCTTAGCATCAGTAGGGTAGCTAAAACATTAAAGTTTGACCTATCGTGTGCAGGTTCTTTGATCAGACGAGAACATCAGATCAGCATGGGTCTTTCAGATCAACCTGTACACCGGAAGGTCTTGCGTAGACTGCCTACCAGAACCTCCATGCCTCACATTCATGGCTAGAACTGAAGTTTCAGCTACTAGCCTTATTTTCATTAATCGCTCCCTTCTATGACGAGCGACCGAAACTTCGAGCACAAGAAATGACCACGCGCTTGCTTCCTAAGCTTGGGGGTTGGCTTCCCTCGTTGTTCTCCATGGTCATTACCTGGAGCCTTTTTTTGAGGCGCTTTGATCCTCTTCCTCCTTTTGGAAAATCCCTCTTCTCTTGAACATATTAGCTCCACATTCCTTGATTTCTTTGTCTCTACCCCATACAACCTTGCGCTGTGACCGTGGGCCCGCGCCCAAGGCATTTTCGCATCTCGCGTATCGCAAATGGGAGGGGGGAGACCCTTGCATTCCAAAATCATGATGTTCGAAGTTGCAACACTGGGCACCTTCGACACTTCACATTTCAGGGATCCCAGCAGCAGAGGAAAAATGTTTCAATATAGCGATGGGCGAAGTTGCGACAGAGCCCGATTGTGTGCCACGTGCTCCTCTGGGATGGATAGCCTGGATCATTTCAGCAATATTGTGGGCCCAAAACAATTCTCGTGTTTCACGATTTCGCGCAACCAAAGGATATGGTCCGCCCTCCGAATTCACGAAACCCGAGTTCAAGAAGTAATCCCATGCTTAAACTGATTGTGATCAACGACCCTCACAACTTTGTGAGTGCCTCATGGAGAATTCTGACCATTCACTTCTCTAAAAAATTCTACGCTATACTTGGCATGATTCAGTTGATTGCAATTACCCTCCGACCGTTGCTCTGCTTCGTCGATGAATCCTTGTCGTCGAAAACAAAATACCCGCTCGCTTGATTTTAAGCCTGAAAAGGGATTCTTCTGCGTGCTGCGCTTGGCGCTCATGCTTGCAAATGAATAAAATGCATTTGATGGGTTCTTTAAGCCCCATTTCTTCATTTTTACGCCACGGGCTCGAATCTTGGAGAGAAAATGCCCCCTTGCAAGAATTTGTGCTAACAAATAACACCTTAGGGTATTGATTTAGCTTGGGATCAACAATGATATCCTAGTTCAAAAGGAAGCATACTTCCATGGAAATTAGCTTAGCAAAGATAGAATACATGGTGTCTAGTATGACTATTTGGGAGGCCATCTCATACCACAAGTTACTTGCAAGATTATTTGATCAGGAGTTAGATCCCACAATCATTTATTGTGATAATCAGAGTTGTATCAAACTCTCTAAGAATTCGATGTTTCATGACATGTCCAAGCATATAGAGATCATATATCACTTCATACGAGATAGTGTTCAGAAGGGAGCATTGAAGCTCTAGTATATTCCCACATATGAGTAAGGATATGATATTTCCCTTCCTTGATAAGAGGGAGTGTTGAGAATTATAGGAGATAGGAATTAGTTCGAGATAATTCTTTAGAGAAAGTAATTCTATTTTTGAAAATGTAATTCTATTTGTAATTCGCTTTAGTTAAAAAGTGAAATTCTAGTTGTGTCTAAAAGATGCATTTCATGCATGCATGACTTAGAATATGAGTAATCTCAAAAATAGATTAGGGTTTTGATATCACCTAAAACTATAAATACAAGTCAAGATAGAGAGTTAAAACACACTTGAAGACTTAGTAGTTGAAAAGGTCGAGTTTCCAACAACACCATAAATCATATGAAATAGTTATGTATAGCGGTATGAACATAGTGTTATCAGAGTCCATTCAATTCATATTCATATGGAGAGGTTGTACAACAAGTTGTACTTTTCCACTAGGTTTTCCACTCAATTTGAGGTGTTTTTTGGTATTCATGCAGTGTTTTTTTTTTGGGTAGCGTGTGGAGGTTTATGTGTAATCTTTTCTAAGGAATGAGAAGCTAGACTTGAATGAGTAAGTGTGTGTGTGTAATTGATTTTATTATTCACCTATATGATTTCCATCTATTATATGACTAATGCTATGGTCTAGAATTTATTTTTGCAATAATTAAATTCAAAAATCTAGTTTGATTGAGATCATAAAAAATTTAGTCAACTAAGGTTTAGGAATTTTCACATAACATGCCTTGCTATTTTGAAACAATAAAATATCCACGAACCCGTTTCTTTTATAAACACCAAATGCATATGGGTGCACATTCCTAGAATGTCCATGTAGTCCTTTAAATTTGACATGCTAAAGTACTTGGCAGGTTTACTTGAAAAGGGCCATCAATTTCATATGAGATGCAGGTTGCTACTCTTTTGGCCATCAATTTCATATAAGAATCTTAAATTCATTGAATATTAAAAAATAAAATTCTTTATAATTTGCATATAAACTTGTGATTTGTATTTAAAAAATACATTTAAAATATCCATTATATATATTTTTTCAATTTAAATATTATTTAAAATTAAAATTAAAATAAATTTTATTTAAAATTTAAAATTAAAACTTGCAAGCTCTTCTTATAATTTTCATATATTTAAAAAATAAAAAAAGTTAGTACCATCGTATATTCAATGAACTCACTTGAGGGAGACTATTATATCACTAATAATTAGTTTAGACTACTATATCACTAAAGAGGAATTCAAAAGAGATATTCCAAATTTTGGAATTCAAAAGGATTCCAAATTTCAAGTTCAATTGATAGTGCACTCAATATACTAAGTAATGGACATTGTTTAGTAGTATGCTCCGATTACTTAATCAAACTTAAATTCTCATCGTTGTGGTTTCCTAGAATGCTTACAACAGTATGTAAGGAAGACATTTGTTGAGTAATTTTCAGGTGGAGGATTGACATGTAATAACGGTAGTATCCATCTTGCAGTTACTCAATCAGCCATCACAGGAAGGTTACTATTTATTGTAACACCATGTTTTCCCTAGTCTGTAAAAATAACAATATTGGCCAAGAACTATGGAAAAATCAAAGATTGTGAATGTTGAATTAACGGACCTTAGTATAAAAGGTCTGAGGAATGTAAATGATGTATGAATATATGTTGTATGATTGCTGAGAGGGGGATGTGCTGAAAAGAGACCACGATGGCTGATGAGAGGTGGTGGAAGGAGTCGGGAGTGGCTGCGTTAACTTCCACTGAACCAAAACCATACTGGTTTGTACGTGCTCGGGAAAACCAAAGCTCACTCTTAGACCCCGAAATGAATTACCCACCTGGATGGTAGGTGGGGAGGCTCCTCAAGAGTAAATGAGTGGATGGGGTGAACCTCCCATCCGTAGAAGCTCTCAGACTTGACTATCAGACAGGGAATTTCGTGCCACATGCAACCTCGTAGGAGGAAAGAAGTGTGGAAAGGGGGGAGAGAGGATCATACAGACACACACACACGTGACAGGAATCGCGGAAGGAGAACCAGAGGAACTCCGGGAAATACAGAGAGTCATGAGCAGAGAAGAAGGAGAGTAACCTTTGTCCTGGACTTCCGACGAGCAGGAAGTAAGAGACTGAGTCTCAAAGCATCGTGGTCTAGCTCGGGGGTGGCTAGTGGTAAATCCATTTGGAGTCCCTGAGCCTATGGTTGGGTGCAAACGAGCACCCCTCTCAGCAGTTGCATTACACCTAGTGTTTTTCTGATAAGTATTTATGTCCTGTATTTTAAATTGAATGTTTTCGAAATGCATGCTCATGGTTGTACACTCATGCATGGTTTTTGTATATAAGTGTTCTCCTGGTGTGTTTGATCGGAAAAGGTGGATGCATGCTTATACTTGTATGCCCATATTCGGTTCAATATATATATATATATATATATACACATTGAACAAGTTCAGATTTTGAAGTCCGTTCTCGGGAGATCTGTCCCATTTACTTGACTCATGTGATGTCTTGGTTGGATTTCCCTGAAGGCACCTCCTTCTGGGAAAGTTCCCTCACTATTCCAGAGTCAGAGTGAGCTCCTTGAAAGGACTACCGTTTAAGTAAATATCTAAGCTTACCTCGCCCCTATCATAGAATTCTTAGCTCGATAATCTAAGAAGACCCTTCAGTCAGGTCACCCAGCCTGGTGATAATCACCCAAGAATCCTTTGAAGGATTTTATGGCCTAAGTTTGGAAACCTTACACCAGAAAGAATGGTTCCCTCAGTTTTGGCATTTCAGAGTTTCGACAACCGCAAAACCTAAGGGCAAGTTTCCTTATCTTCGCACGTCGCGAAATCCTGACTTGCGAAACCCCGAAATGGTATAGCCAGGTTAGAGTTTGGTGTTTCGGCATTTTGGCACATGGGATACCCAAGGGAAATATTCCTTGTCTTCCCACGTCGCGAAATCTCGACTTGCGAAACCCCAAAATGGTATAGCATGGTTAGAACTTGGTGTTTCAGCATTTCGACACCTGGGATACCCAAGGGTAAGTTTCCTTATACTCGCATGTCACGAAATCCTGATAGGTGAAACCCCAAAATAGTCTAATGTGGATAAGTTTTGGTGTTTCAGAGTTTCGGCAACCAATAAACCCAAGGGCAAGTTTCCTTGTCTTCGCACGTCGTGAAATCCTGACTTGCGAAACCCTGACTTGCGAAACCCTGAAATGGTATAGCATGGTTAGAAATTGGTGTTTCGACGTTTCGGCACCCGTGATACCCAAGGGTAAGTTTCCTTTTACTCACATGTTGCGAAATCCCAATAGGTGAAACCTCGAAATAGTCTAACGTGGATTAGTTTTGGTGTTTTGAAGTTTCGGCAACCGGGAAACCCAAGGGAAAGTTTCCTTGTCTTCGCACGTTGAGAAATCCCGACTTGAAAAACCATGAAATGGTATAGCCAGGTTAGAATTTGGTGTTTCTGCGTTTCGGCACCCGGGATACCCAAGGGAAAGTTTCCTTGTCTTCGCGTGTCGCGAAATCTCGACTTGCGAAACCCTGAAACGATCTTAGCATATATATATATGAACTTCGTAGTTTTGGATCTCAGGAAACCCAGATGTGAGACCTCTTGTCATCGCACATCACGAAATCATGACTTGCGAAACCCCGAAGTGAGTTTAGAGGATATATGGTTCAGAGTTTCAGCTCCTGTGAAACCTAGGTGAGAGACCTCCTATCTGTGCATATCCTAAAATCCTGAATTGCGAGACCCGAAAATGATAATAGAGCAGATGAGAAACGGTGTTTCAACGTTTCGGCACCCAGGATATCTAAGGGCCAGTCTCTTATACTCGTTGGTCCCGAAATCTCGACTTGTGAAACCCCGAAATGACATAGTGTGTCTAGAGTTTGGATGTTTCGGCACCCAGGAAACCCAAGGGTCAGTTCCTTTGTACTCGCCGGTTGCGAAGTCCCGACTTGCGAAACCCCGAAATGATCTTAGCAATGAATACAGGCTTAGGAGTTTTAGCTCCTGGGAAACCTAAGTGCGAGACCTTTTGTCTGCGCACATCGCGAAACCCCGACTTGAGAAACCCTGAAATAATAATAGTGTGGATAAGTCTTGATGTCTCGGTATTTCGGCACGTGGGATATCTAGAAGCAAGTCCCTAGTACATGCCATTCCCAAATTCCTGACTTGTGAAATACCGATACGGCTTAGTGCATGTAGATTTGGTTGTCGGTGTTTCGGCACCCGGAAAAACGAAGGTATGAACCCCTCATCCTCTTCTACCGTGAAAACTTGGTATGCAAAACTACGAAAGGTGGGATGCTAGGTTTTAATCTGAGGCATTGTTAGATATGACAAACTATTGGTCCCTTTCGGATTTCGACACTTCGAGAGACAAGAGAGCAGGGAAACACATGCATGTCGATTTCCTGAATCGCGAAAGCCGGAAGAACCTCTCCGGTAAGTCCTGTGGTCATAGCCAACGATCACATGGGTAAGGATAAGGGATGGTAGGGTATGCATCAGGCCCCATAGGAATTTGGGGAATTCTATTCCTTGGTGAAAAGAAGGAAAATGCCGAAAAATATTAGTTCCCGTAGTGGGTGTGTTACAAATTGGTATCAGAGCATGGTTACAACACTTGGCTTGCTTGGGCTCATGAACGGATTGCGCAGAAACTCCATTCATAGTACTGTTAAAAGGAGTAACTCTTTATGTTGACCCCCTCAATAAAAAGTCAAAGTTAAGAATAAAAACTCCTATTGTGTGTGTGCATGTGAAAAATATGAATTATGTAATGGTCATAAATGAATATAAATATTGACTAACAACCAACATTTTTCTTTTTCACACAAGCGGAAGATCAACCACGGGAAATTACAGATGTATAGAATGGTGACTCACCATGAAGTGGGGGAGGGCTCCCACAATAGAGATGAAGAGTCTAATGAAATGAGGGCGGTAGGGACCCCTCCATATCTAGCTGAGACTGTGAGGAGCCTCATGGTCGAATTGCAGAGCTGTAAGGCTGACAACGAGAGGATGATAAAAGAGAAAGAGAAGCAAACGGAAATTAATGCAGTTTTACTGCAGAGCTTATCCGACATACAAAGACAATTGCACCATGAACCTGAGATACAAAAACATGGTCATGTCAGTGGCCACACTGAGAGGAGCACTTCAGGAAAGGTCTACCCCAGAGATAAGGGACAAGTGTCGGATGATTTCTCTGGAAAGGAAGCTGGCAACTTGGAGGGATCCTCTAGCAGCAACAGTAATTCTCATTCTCGAAGAAAACGAAAGAAGCAGAAACTTTCCATGAGTCAAAATCTCGAAGAGTTCAAGAAGGTCAAACCACCCTCCTTCGATGGTGAAATAAAGAAGGGAGAGGAAGCAGAGGCCTAGCTTCTTGGACTAAAGAAGTATTTTAGAGTCCATGACTTCTCAGAAAACTTGAAGGCTCGAGTAACCACCTTCAGCTTGAATGGAAAGGCTTCCATTTGGTGGGAAGACCTTAAGAATGTAAAAGGGATTCACGAAGAAGACCTGTCATGGGAACGGTTTGAGAAATACTTCAGGAAGAAATATCTGTCGAAAAAATACTTCGATGAAAAGACTAAGTAATTCTATTAACTCAAGTTGGGGCAACTCACCATAGAGGAATATGTCAACAGATTCCTCGAGTTGCTGAGGTATGTACCCTACATAAAAGCAGAAAAGGCAAAGGTGCAATGATTCATCAGTGGACTACCTAAGGACTATCAGAACAGTATTGAATTTGATGAACCAAAGACCCTAGAAGATACTATCTGAAAGGAAAGATATTGTTATGAATAGCTTGGGCATCGGACAGGACTTCGCGAAGGCTGGAAGGAGAAGAATAGTTTGGGATTCCAGAAAAAGGGGTTTAAATCCCCAAGATTTAAGGACCATAAAAAGAACTCAAGGATGAGCTTCCTAGCCCGAAGTGTACACCAGCAGAACTTTCCCTCCTTGAGCGGAAATAAACCTTCTAGATCTACCACAGTATAGACTGATAACCCAAAGAGAGAACCTTTGAAATGTTGGGGTTGTGGGGAAGAACATCTACTGAGGGACTGCCCGCACCGACAATAGAACAACCGAAGAATTTACAACGTTCAAGAAGCTACCATCGTCAATAACATGGCCAGGAGTGTACTGCAAATTTATGCAGCCTTGGATAATAACCAAGATGACCACCAAGCTTCAGTGGTGGAAATCGAAGGTATGATCACCAACCATCTAATGTCTATTCTGATTGACCCTGGTTCAAATTTGAGTTATATAGACCCTAAGGCTGTGGATAATTGTGAACTACAACTACATAAAAACACCAAGCCATGGTTGGTATAGTTAGCCACTGGAACCAAAAGAAGGCTAGTGGAGGTCATACCAGCTTGCCAATTCATTATGGTCAAATTCCCCACCCAAGCAACCCTTAACATATTACCCCTGGGATTGTATGATCTGTTGATTGGTATGGACTGGCTAGCCACCCATAAAGCCAAAATGGATTGTTACCATAAAACCATGGAATGTGTAAGTGAAGACAGAAGGAGAATAACCCTTCAAGGGATCCAAAAACCTGTCTCGGTGAGACAAATATTAGCTCTTCAAATGAGAAAGTATTGTAGAAAAGGATGTCCACTATATGCAATACAGGTGTTAAAAACAATTGAAGGTGACAAACCAAGCCTCGAAGACCACCCCACACCGAGAGAATACAGAAATGTATTCCCGGAAGAGGTACCATGTTTGCCTCCGAGAAGGGACATCGACTTCTCAATAGAACTTGCACCAGGAGTGGTGCCAGT
Source organism: Picea sitchensis (assembly GCA_010110895.2). Lineage (NCBI taxonomy): Eukaryota > Viridiplantae > Streptophyta > Pinopsida > Pinales > Pinaceae > Picea > Picea sitchensis. The sequence continues at coordinate 16,151 of SNQJ01S0189975.1, forward strand.
GTCTAGGACACCCTACAGGATGAGCACACCTGAGCTAGTTGAACTTAAATTACAACTGAAAGAAATGATGGACAAAGGCTATATCTGGCCCAGTGTGTCTCCATGGGGAGCACCAGTCCTGTTTGTGAAAAAGAAAAATGGTACCCTTTGATTGTGTATAGATTATAGACAACTCAATAAGGTAACCATAAAGAACAAGTACCCCTTACCCAGGATCGATGACTTGTTCGATCAATTGGGAGGTGCCTCTATCTTCTCGAAGATTGACTTGAGATATGGATACCACCAAGTCCAAATCAAGGGCAAAGACATCCACAAAACTGCCTTCAGGACGAGATATGGTCACTACGAGTTTGTGGTAGTACCATTCAAATTGACCAATGCCCCTGCCACTTTTATGTGCTTGATGAACAATGTGCTCAACAAATTCCTAGACAAATTTGTGTTGGCTTTTATTGACGACATATTAATTTACTCCAAGAATAGAGAGGAACATGAGGAACACCTTAGGCTTGTGCTTCAAGTGCTAAGAAAACATCAGCTCTATGCCAAATTTAGCAAGTGTGACTTTTTCCAGAAACAAATACATTACTTGGGCCATGTCCTATCTGAAGAATGGGTAGCAGTAGAGCCTGATAAGATCAGGTCTATCATGGAATGGACCACCCCGAAGGATGTTTCAGATATCAAATCCTTTATGGGCTTGGAAGGATACTATAGGATATTTATAAAAGGATTCTCCAAGATTGGGAGTCCAATCACTACCCTCTAGAAGAAGGGGACAAAATTCACGTGGACACAAAAATGTGAAGAAATATTTCAAACCCTAAAACATCTACTGACCCATGGACCCATGTTGAATATCACCGACCCCGAAGATGATTTCCTCATATGCATAGATGTCTGCAAGGAAGGGCTTAGAGGAGTCCTTATGGAAGGAGGAAGTGTGATATTCTATGAATCCCAAAATTTGAATGAGAACGAAGTCAACTATGTGACCCATGATCTAGAGCTAGCCGCCATGGTGCACGCCTTAAAAATGTGGAGGCATTACCTCCTGGGAAGAAAATTTGTACTTACGACAGACCACTATGGATTGCGATATCTGTTTGACCAACTAAAGCTCAATGCCAGACAGACTAGGTGGATGGCCCTCCTCAGGGAGTTTGATTTTGAAATCAAACATATTAAGGGAAAGGAAAATAGGGTGGTCAATTCCCTTAGCAGAAGCATGAAAAAAATTCACCTGCCAGTGGTAAGCACCTGCAAGACGTATGTCAAGGAAAGAGTTAGAAATGCACAAGAGACAGACACATTCTTCTAGATCGTGACCTCGTACTTGCAGCAAGAACCCATAGGGATAAAGTATGGAGGCTACCAGATGATGGAAGAAGGTCTGCTCACTTACAGAAATAGATTGTATATCCTATATTGTGACGACTTGAAGAGGTTCATAATGGATGAACTGCGCAAAAGACCCTACACTGGTCATCCAGGATACCAGAAGATGATCATGGCCACCAGGAAACAATTTTATTGGCCTGGATTGAAGAAAGACATAGCTAAGTACTTAGCCAAATGCATAGAATGCCAACAGGTAAAAGCAAAACACTGACACCCAACAGGATTATTACAACCTCTACCAATCCTAGAATGGAAATGGGAAACCATCGCCATGGATTTCATCACTGGATTGCCAACCTCGACCAAACAGAATGACGCCATCATGGTAGTGGTGGATAAATTGAGCAAGTCTTCTCATTTTATCCCCGTCAAGTTGACTTGTAAGGAAATAGACATCGCCAATGTATTCATGAAGAATATATTCAAACTGCATGGTATGTCGAAAGAGATCGTGTCTGACAGAGACACGAAATTTACTTCCAACTTTTGGAAATCACTG
>SNQJ01S0189976.1:0-18156 GCA_010110895.2 Picea sitchensis
ATATTTCAACATATAACAACACCAAATCTCTGAAAAATAAATAAACCAAGCTTAAAGGGTTAAGGATGCCCAAATTCCACGGTGGTATTCTGGTTATATTGCATACTAATATTTTTAGACCGGGAAGGACACGCTTGATAATAAAAATTGGAAAACATCCTGAAAATGATCAAACACGCTTGCTATATGGTGATAATAAAAACATCTTTCAAAAAATAGGTACTCTCGTTTATAGGAATTTATTCCTATCTCTATCATTTCTCAGTGCATTTTGTATCTCTATCATTTCACGCGGAATTTATTCGTATCTCTATATTTGTTTCTCATTTATAAGCACAATCTGAATTTATAAGCATAATCCTAGAACATAATCATAAGCATAATCCGAATTCCAACAACACGAGCTTACCAGATAATCGACGAGCTCTGTTGGTAAGGTCTGAGACAAGAAAAATTTACCCCTTCTTCATTGTGCTTCTTCAAAGTTTGATCTCCTGCTTCTGCGTTGGCCTAGTTATTCTCAACTATTGGTTGGTAGCTCAGTTTAATTGCAATGAATTCATAACGAACAAAAATCACTTCTGGTGTGGGGTTTAGGCTTCATACAACCCTGTTCAAAATTTCATGAAGTGACATTGATAGTACTTGTGTGGAAAAATTTTACATATGAAAGATGCCTACCACAGAAATTCTTAATAGTGCATGCGTTTTTAAAAAAACAAAAACCTTATCAATTCAATCGATACCCTTTATTGTACACTAACACTCATAAAATCTACATTGTTATCAGGTTCTTTTCATTTGAAATGGAAAAAGGAGATATAGGTGGTATCTTTATTTTATTGGGTTACATTATTCACACGATGTCCTTCAGTAAACATTAAATGGTAAGCGTATGCACACCTCAGAAAGATCAACAAAACTAGCAATTGTGGAGGAATATGAAAACCATATGGCGCAAGAAGCTAATTCTACAGAGAGCTCTCATGTGAGATCCTAGACTGTGGGGATCAACAACAGCCAACATTCAGAATGATCTCTTTCCTGGTGGGGTGTTGTTAAATACTTTGTACTTTCCTAATTCTAATCAGAAAGTAGGACAAGGATTAATATGGAAAAATTGATAGTTGGGACAAGGGAAACACGAGAGTGGGAAGGGAAAGATACACTAGAGGAGGCTACTGTGAATCTAAAATTGGTACCCCTTTAACTTTACATATTGTTGTAAAAACTCTACCGATCTAAAATTAGTAGCAAAGGATTCATAATATTAAGTTTTTAAACAACGAAAAACATCATAAGCATGCCTACCACAAAAATTCTTAATACTACATGCGTTTTTAAAAAAAGAAAACCTTATCAATTCACTCAATACCCTTTACTGTACAATGATGCTCCTCAAATCTACCAAGTCGTGAATATATATATATATATATATATATATAAACATCAAGTTTTCGTTACCTCCCGATTACTTGCTCGTTAAGAAACACGCGATATAGTCGTGAGTGACTCGGGACTTCCATCCAATGATTCATTTAGTGATATCAATTTTCGGAAATGAGCATGGATCTTCTTCTGAAAGTAGAGACAGAGTTGGTAAGGTCCGAGACAAGAAAAATTTACCCCTTCTGTGTTGTGCTTCTTCAAAGTCTGATCTCTTGCTTCTGCGTTGGCTTAGTTATTCTCAGTGATTGGTTGGTAGCTCAGTTTAATTGCAATGAATTCATAACACTTCGTCTACGTCAAGTCTCTCCGGCGATAACAGGTGGTAATTAAGCTCGATTTAATTGCAGGTGAATTCATAACACTTCGTCTACGTCAAGTCTCTCCGGCGATAACAGGTGGTAATTAAGCTCGATTTAATTGTAGGTGAATTCATGACACTTCATCTACGTCAAGTCTCTTGTGCTACGAAATGTTGGCAGCGCCTGGGGGATAGTTCCAAAGCACGAACAAGGGGTCATTGGAAATCTACCTGCTGGAGTAAGGACACTCGAGAGGGAAGATTGCTCCTGAGTTAGCCTACTCCTAATAATAGAAAATCAAAGCACGCTTATACGATATCTTTCGAAATTAACTGTGATATTCAAATGGTTGAAATTACCGATGACATGCAAGGAATTTCAAATTCCCTCTCTTTCAGTTAATTTTTTTGAGATTCCTTCATTTTACCCAAATTTTTCTTATGTCAACATTCAATCGATATAAGAGATGTATGATAATATAAGGGCAATGTTGATATACCTATATTTGGGGGAGAAACTACACACCTATATAGAGATCCCACAATGACCTATAGTCTCTCTGGTCCAAGAAACCCCTCAAATTTCCCTTCCTACACCTCTAATAACATTGGCAATTTCCTCCTTGCCTATGAGGCAAGCCTAGTAGAAGTGGATATGAGAATCTAATATTTGAGAAAGAAAAGTTTGATCCTTATTGTAATTATCAATGAAAGCTAGCAATATAATTATTGGTGACATTGTTTTCAGTGCCATATAATTATTTATAAAATTACAATTATGTAATTCTAACAATTTCTAATTCTATTTCGGGCAAAATGGACATGAAAATAATATCCAGAACCTATCTAATAAAATGAAAAATATATTAAAAACACATTTTATTATATTTTAATTAACAACCATTTAAATTTTCATCCAAAGTGAGTTTAATTGAGTTGTTAATATCGTGTTTACATAATCATCTACATATTATCATATTTTCTTAAAATTTTCAATACAATTTTATCATAAAATATCATCATTAATAATTAACAATTAAAAATATRATAATATTCATTTAAAAGACTTAAATTTAATTGTTTGCATTTTTTCTTTTATCCATTATCTACTTAATGTTAATGTAAAGTAAAACAAAAAACATAAACTATATTCAAAAAAATAAAAAATGTTACCATATTCTCCTATTAAAAAAAGGTTTCAAATTCAAATTTCCAAATTACATAATAATTCTAAGTGATAAACAAAGATTAAATAATAAATACAATTATCATACACCCATCCATTTCACTGAAAATATTAACAATTAATTACAAAATTTTATATTTTTTTACTAATAACTTTAACAATTAATGACAAAGTGAAAAAACTTTTTGAAAATAAACATTAAATATATCTTTAGAAATATTTTTTTTTTTTAGCAATTACCTAAAAAGGAAACTTTTAGATAAACAAAGGGAAAACACTAAGTACTAAGAATGCTATCATATTAGGCCGTGTAGTAATAATACACACCTCAACATACAGAACATTTAATACTGTACAGGCAAGTGCTTATTGCTCCCTTAAACAGAAAATGAATTAATCTTTCCTGGCCCAGACTTACTCTAACAAAGATCATCAACTAAGATACTTTCTTCATAGTAGGAAAAGATGGCTTGCTACCCAGATACCGTGTATTTCTTTCTCAATTTCATCTTCTCAGGTTGAGAAACTGAAGTCATCCTTCCATTTTTAACTTTGTATTTGCTATCTGTTTCTCGAAAGTCCAATTGATTTCTTGTTTCATCTGCCCCTAATCCACGAAAGGAAAATAAAGTCTAATTAATTTCTATTTGAACTATTGGTAATAAGAAATTTGACGGTCTATGTGTGAATAGACCCGTCACAGCTACGTTTTCGAATTGTAATAAGTCGTAGTGTTCTATGTTTGATATTTGATTATACCTGTGAAATGCGTCTTGAATAAAAAATACCTTCTTTGCTTATAGATATTTGCCCCTCCGTTTTAAATAGATCAATTTCTAGAACATCCAGGCTGCTAGGCTTAGACTAGTCTTCTAAACTATAAAGTTGATGGTGCAATCTCTGCGATTTACTGGAAGCACTAACTACGGCGGCAACAAGCTCTTCTTGTGATGGCAGATTAATGTTTCCCCGGTGGTCCACATTGATCCCGGCCGAGTTGTCCTCAGAAGCAACTGCAACGGCGTTTCTTACCAGCAAAAGCTGCCCGGTGCTTATTTCTCGTTTGGCATAAAGCCCCAATCCCCCGGTCGCAGTCGTCTTTGGTCATCTTGATCTTTACAGGGCCCATGAAATCGGCCTCTTCCAGAATAGAAGATCCGCGTCCGAGCAGGTGGTCCGAGATGTCATGCTTGCAGAGTGTATTCCAAATCAGATGAATGGAATGGCGCTAGTCACTCAATGGGCGCGCTCAAATTCGAATTCAGAATGGTATTGAATGTTTCAACAATGGGCGCGCTCAAATTYGAATTCAGAATGGTATTGAATGTTTCAACAATGGGCGCGCTCAAATTCGAATTCAAATTGACCATGACGGTCACGCTCATCGAATTCAAATCGAACAATCCACCATGAATGTTTCCGTCCCTTCACTGAATCAACCCGCGTTCATTTCATTAATGCATTCTGTATCGTGATTGTGCTATTGAATGCAGTTGCATTGGGCAATGGAGGCACCTGCGATGGACTGTTTAAGACAACTGAAACGGAAACGGAAACAGAAACAACCCTTCCTGTGCTGGAGGGCAGTTGTCGGAACTGAGCGCGGACGTCGAGGGTGGCAACATGATGGTCATGCTCCTTGGCATCATGGATGGGCATCTTGCTGACAGAGTCTTAAAGACTCTGCAGCAGGCTGGATATTGCTCGCCATGCTTTTTCACAGCGTTGAGGGCCTAGATTCTAGCTATTGGAGTTGGCACGTATACCAGAAAGCCAAGATCGGGCTTGACAAGACCGAGAGTCAAAGTTTGGCATTGTTCCAAGCTTCTCCACCGTGGTCACAAGACACACCCAACACCGAAAAGTCGAGATCATAGGGAATTCTTTTTAGAAGCGTTGGTCACAAGAGTTTATGCCAGGCAGCCGAAACTTGGGTTATGTTGCAGAGCGTCTAGAGTTTCCCATAGAACAGAGGACTGAGAGCCATCGAATTTCGAAGGTGCGAAACCTTGGTCCTATGTCACATGGATCGAGCGCTTGGTGGAATTAAAACTCATGGTAGAAAAATTGTGAGACACCTTTTTTCAAAGGTATTGCTTTTCCTTTTAGCAATTTTAAATTGGTGCACCCTTTTAGATGGGTTTTTATATTATAGTTTTGTGCTATAAACTATTGAAGTCTATTGTTTTGAAAACCAAGTGCTCATGCCTATGTTAGAGATGACCATCAAAGGAATTTTTGAGCATTTGATTGATGCACATATTTTGTAGTGGGGATTTTGGGATGTCCACCACTAGCACACATTTGATGTATTACACATTTTTTTTGTTATGGGGGTTTAAAAAAAAAAATCATAGAGTTTTTCCCATGTGTTTGGCCTGCAATGTTGTCTTAGAATTTGATGTAATTTCCATTTGGCTTGGAGATGGAAGTTGTCATGAAATATTGTAAAGGCTTTCTATCCACTCGATGAGAGTGAGAGGAAATTTTTTTTCCTAAGCCTTATTGGCATCATTGTAATGATTTTATAATCATCGTTGAGTGAGAGGCATTGTTTTGCCTAGGCATGTTTGAAAACATTGTAATGAGTCTTATAGCCATTATTGAGTGAGAGACATTATTTTGCCTAAGTCTTGTCTTGAGAATCATTGTAAACTTGTTCATGAGTGTTTATAAACTCCTAGCAAGTATGGTATTGCTTTGAAAATTGAAAAGTTGTAATCAATGTATTGTCAGCTACAGATTTGCGTTGATGCAAGTGTTGGCATCGACATTCTCATTTTGAAGTACAAAGATGAAGGAGAAGAAGGGTGCGGCCTTTCAGAGACATTTGTTATGCAGATCAAGGAATAGGCTACAAATTTGCATTGATGCAAGTGTCGACATTTACATCCTCATTCTGAGGTACAAAGATGAAGGAGAAGAAGGGTGTGTCTTGTCAGAGACATTTGTTATGCAGATCGAGCGGTGAGGAAGTGCATCGTGGAGTGTAAGACTCTTCCTAGAAGTTGGTTGTGGAGATTCAAGTCACAATTTCTCTCTATAATTTTGGAGGACCAAAAGTGTTTTTTGTGGGGAGGTATGATCCAGGAGGATCTCCACCCAAGGTTTCATTACTTTGCACACCATGGAGAAGATCATTAAAATGATAATTGGTGATAGGTGACAATGTTTAAAAGGAATGTTTAATGCTTCATATTGTAAAAATGATTAATATTTTGAGCATAATGTGCTCATGTATTTTTCATTTAATTTGTAAAAAGTAAATTAAAATTAAGTGAGAGAATCCTACTCACAAATTAGTTTCTTATTTTTAAGGGGAAATCAGTTTTATTTGAGAATCCTACATCACAAATTAGTTTCATAATTTTAAGACGAAGTTGGGAGTCTCATGAGTTGGTTTGGGATTCTTCCTCACTTTATCACAAGTGGTTTCCTAGTCTCAAGGGGAAGTTAAGGTTGGTTGAGATGCTTTCTCATTTTTGTCCTTGAGTGGTTATTAGATCCTAAAATTGTGGATCTTGTCTCTTTCAATTATGGAGAGAGGGAAACTATATAAATTCCTTATGTAATCATTGTGGGGGAACCCCTTGGAGGCCCTAGGAAGGCCCTTTAGGACCCTTTGAGAGAGCTTTTCATGGAGATGAATGTAGTCCTTCTGGGATCTGAAGAAATGTTACTTACGTGAGAGCCTCAAGTTCTTTGTGTAAGAGAAGGATGCTATGGGATTTCTGCCTTGTAAGGAGCATGTGCCACATTTTGTGGGAGATGTGGCCAACAAATTCTGGTGAACTCTTTTAACACATGGGTGTCAAATTATATGTGTGAGTTTTATTTTCATTCTCACTTGATTAAGTGGAGAATTTAATTGCACATATGCACATAATTATGACAAATTTCTCATGTTAATATGCAATGCTTAACGATTACTTGCTCATGTTCACGTGAAATTAAGTGTCAGTAAAAGGTCCTCATTGTAGTATTTTTGTAGAGAAAGATCTTGCATAAATCCCAAATCACTTTTTTTGTCCAAAAATCAGCAGCTCCCTCTAAAATCGAATTTCCTCTCTTTTCGCCCATGTAAGCTTGACTCTCACACTTCCCAAAAATGATTCTACTCAGCCCATGTTGTCATAACTAGGTGAGATGACTTTCCCACCAACCTCTTACATGCAGATACTTAGCCCATTTTTTCATTCAATGATTGAGTGTTTAATAAGTCAAAGGAAAAAAAAAAACATATGGTTAATGACAAAATAACTTAGGAAAATGGCATGGGATTCTAGGCATGTGGAATCCCCTCAAAAAAACCCATTTATCCCTCTCTCTTGTTGAATCATAGCCCCCCTAACATTATCATCCCCCTCATATCACAACCAACAATGTAGTATTATTAATTAGTGCATGTATTGATTACAATATTAGGCTCTCTAGCCTTTTATCATTACAAGCTCTCCAACCCAAAACATACTATCTCACCATCCTATATCACATATGCACAATTACATTACAATTCTCTGGGATTAAAATAGGGATATTACATCCCCTCCCCCTTATTTTTACATTGTCCTCAATGCACATTACCATATATATATATAAACACCAATTACTTGATGATTTCAGAGTTTAATAACTCCTACAACAATTCCAACCAACAATCTCTCATTCCCATCAACATGCACAATCCAAGAAAGTGTACCCCCTTCTTTTCTCTGTATTCCCTCAATCTATCCCACTTCCCTTTCAAGGCTCCAACATAGGCTAGCCAATAAGTCTCATAGTTGTGGCTCTAGGAACTCTAGTTGCAATAATTTAACAGTTTATTGACTCTCGCAACAATTCCAACCAACAATCTCTTATTCCCCTCAACCTGAACAACCCGAGAAGTAGGATCCCCTTCCCTGCCAAGCAGTCCCTTAGGTTATCCCACTTCCCTGAGGAGAAGCCAAGCCAAAGCCATTTTTATGCAGGGAAGATATTGAGAAGCAGACGTTGTCGGGCCATTTCTGGGAGCTCCGGTAGTCCATTTTGCGTGTCGTTTTCTTTGCAGGGTTCTTGAGATCTGGATGAACGTGACCAGATCAGTCTTGTAGCCATTTGGCATTGCATCGATGTACTTTTGAGCTTTTGAATAGAAATAAAGAAGCCTCCCCCACAGAGACAAAGGCCCGGAGACGTAGGCAAAGTTGTGTCGAACTCCGTTATCAATCTGCGTGTTATGGTTTGCTATCTATTATTTCATTTCAGATCTGCACATGTGTATATGGTTGTCATAATTCCTCTTCTTTCCTCATTCTTTCACTAAGTTTCTCAAATGGTTAATTAACGCATGCAAAATTAAAACTCAACCATAGTCATTAAAAGATCCTACGGATCAGAAGTGTACCCCCTTCTTTTCTCCATATTCCCTCAATCTGTCCCACTTCCCTTTCAAGGCTCCAACATAGGCTGGCCAATAAGTCTCATAGTTGTGGCTCTAGGAACTCTAGTTGCAATAATTTAACAGTTTATTGACTCTCGCAACAATTCCAACCAACAATCTCTTATTCCCCTCAACCTGAACAACCTGAGAAGTAGGATCCCCTTCCCTGCCAAGCAGTCCCTTAGGCTATCCCACTTCCCTTCTAGGGATCCAACATAAGTTGGACAGAAAGTCTCAGAGTTGTGGCTCCAAGGACTCTAGTTGCAACAACAAAGTCTTCAAATTTTCAAAATAGCCACAAGCACACCTCTCGCATTGCAATCTTTCATGTCCCACTTTTCTTCTTCCGAGTTGTAACAAGTCCATTGGACTTTACTTTATTTTGTTCTTGAGCTCCACTTATTTTCATTGCTCTTCTTTCTAGGTATTTAATTCATGTATCTATTCATCTGTTGTTACTATAACATCCATCAAGAAAACATACATGGTATAGCCATTATCATGCAACAATTATCTCATCCATAGGAATTCTCAATTTCAAAATGTAATTCATGTATTCAAAAACAAGTTTGCAATTGTAATCCAATACTTATCTGTTTGATTTTTTATGTGCTTCATAAAGCTGTCACGGAAAAGAGTTCAGCTCACTGTCCTTTCTAACACACCCTCATGACTCCAGCCACCATGCCATATGAATTTTTAAGTTGTCTCTTCCTTGCTATACTCCACCCTCTAGGCTCAAGCATCCCCTTCACCGCTATATAGTCCCTTGGGTGATCCATCATTTTCCAAGGTTTCCACGTGCAAGGAGAGCGCCAACTTACTACAAGAGATCCACTAGTAGTATGTATCCAATAGCTCATGGAAATCATAGGGTCCCAATGTCATTATAGTGGCCTTCTTCTTGAGCTTTCTAGCTTCAACAACCATCAACTGTCATGTATCATATGCATACAATTACCATGATACATCATCACAATAATTCAACTTATTAATTCCAAATTTGTTTCATGAAGAGAATCATATTTCCCAAGTATGATATCTCTCTCATATTGTTTGGCTCTTGCAACAATAGGTTTCGGTATTCCTTATGGACTTACACTCATTGCCACATCCAAGACCATTATGCCTGCATTATATTTGAATTTTCAATCAGCCAAACAAATTGTGAGTATCCACGCACATCATCCTTATATTGCAACATTTACAACAACCTGTGAAGTCATCTCAAAACTATAGCATACGAACAATTCAATCACTTTAGTTGTGAATCATATCAAATGGAATGAAAATATCATTCATTATATATGAATTATTAGCACACTCAACACTACATAATGCAACAAAAAATTTATTCATACCAATATACAATGTGCCTACTCATGGTCACATATATGCAATGCATCCCTGCATTGATTTTGGAATACCACATATTTACATCATGTATTCCACCATGGTGAGTCTAAAGGTCTATCCAACATCTTGACACATCATCGAGACTCTTCCCTATTACTTGTTCGACCATTTGGATACCTTCATCTTCAACCCGAACACAACACTAGGAATATAATACTTCAGTGTCAGCAAATAGGTTGCAGTCCAAACATCAATTATATGTAGGGAGACCATTGAATACTTGTGTAGTGCTATAGTATTTTCATATCCAGCCACATTATGGCCTCACATATGGCTATCTATTCTAGCATCCATTTTTATAACAGTAGTATATGTCCCGAGCTACCTTGGTTATGAACTCATAACCAATACAACATGACATACTATTAAATTTATTATGATTCATTCAAGCATTAAATAACTTTTGTATATTCAAGTCCTTCTACCTCTACCACATCTAATGGAGTGTCAAGCTAATAATACACATTAATCCAAATATTGAATTATGACTAAGGGAACTCTTACCTCAATTCCCTTCAACATTTATACATCATAAGCCATCAGATTCATACCTATATGGATGCCATCAATTTACTTGATACTACCTAATCAATTGATATCTCATAGAGGCTCACATGATCCCTTTTCCATCCCCTTGCTCAACATTTTACCATCCTCATTTTGTCTTCATATGGATGGTTGTCATATGTGGAAGCATTGTCAATACTTGTATCCATGCGATAAGCTTGTTTTCCTAATACATAACCCATCACTAGTCACTTTTAACTATTATAACATCATTGTTATATATATAACAATAGTCTACTCTTAGTCTATAAGCATGTTGTATGTATTCCCAAACATTTCCATATGCACTAACATACATCTATATGCACCAAACATTCACTCTTAGCATGTGAATTCTATCTCTCCTATATGTATTTTGCATCACTTCTTAGTATGCTCTCCATTGCATATTTACTTCAACTCCTTGTGTTGTATGTGGTTGTCCTTAAATCCTTTTGGATTGTTGCATTCCTGTGTGCTCTCACTCTTCTTTATCTAACCACCTTCTACTAAAGTTCAACTTAGCCTTTTTGCAATTCCAACCAATATATCCTATTGGTATTATTTTATCAACATGTTATTCATTTTCATCTTCTTTTGCTATCCCTTGCTATCATGTTGGCCATTTCCACAATTACTGCTACAACAATTGCATCAACATATTTTAGCCTTCTTATTATTTCCATTCCAGAAATAACTACACTTTTTGTGTTCTTCTTGATTTGCCATCTCTTTGTACACTTGGAATGCATTCAACATTCCCTATCTGCATCAATAATTATCATTCATTCTTGTCATCATTTCCTGAGAGCTACAATATATCCCAGCTAACTTAAGCATTCACCTTATGGCACCTTATGCCACTATCTCAATTTGGTCATGGACTTTGTCCAATTGTGGAATCCACTTCTATTTATGGGATAACTATCTTTGAAGTTTGATTTTATCCTTCTAAAACCAGTTTGTACACAATGCATTGCAACACTTATTTCTTCTTTGGCGCCCTTTAGGGTGATTGAGCTTTAATTCTTTCATCCACTAAATGATTTACACTCGTACCTTGCTTCCACTGCACACTCTAATATATGAACCAAAACAAATTATATATCAGGTTTTGATAGTATTGTTGATGGTAAGTAAACAACAAAATTTGGATTGGGGATCCAATGCAACATTCAAATTCTGCATAAATTTAAAATTGTCAACTTTTCCCTTTTTACATTTCCTCTGGTCTTATATTTTTTGGATAAACTGGCTATCTCCCAAATGGAGAAAAACCGGGGAATATTTACTAAGACAAAGTTGTATGGCTTCTTGAGCAGGTAAAATGTTGATTAAATAAAATTTTCTAGATTTGTGATCTGAGATCACCTTTCCTTCTCTGAAAATCCCAAAAATTCTCAAAAAGTATCCCTGAATAGTGGATTTTGGCCTCTTTTTTTTTTATCTCCATTCCAAAAACCTTGGAATTTGACCAAAATCTCCACTAGGTTTCATCGTGCCTACTTCCATTGCTCATTGTAAAAATTTCAGTGGTTCTGGAGCTTCTGTCACCGAGCACCACCCTATTCTAAAAAAATCACTAATATGCATTTTCTTGCAATCTAGATTGAATTAGCTAGTGGGCCTCACTGGTACTTTTATGCCCCTCAACATTGCAGAATTAACCCCAAAATTTCATTTGCAGTTAAGCAAATTTGCTCATGTTATGGCTCAAATAAGTTTTTTTAATACATTATTATCCTATTGACATGGCGTGAAACGTAGTTGTTGATGCATCACTGATGACCACCTGTCACCCTTGATATGGCCATGTCACCATCCCCCTCAGCGAGCTAAGGAATTATTCTATCGACGAACTGCAAATTTGTCCATCGGTGAGCTAAACAATTATTTCATTGGTGAACTAAGGAATCCCTCCATCAACGATCCAAAATTTTCCCTTTATCGATGATCAAAATTTTTCTTCCATTGGCAAAGTCAAATTTATTTCAATTGATGAACCAAATTTTTCATCCCATCGGTGAACCAAAATTTCTCTATCAGAAAACTTCAAAATTTCTCCATCAACGAACTTCAAAATTCCTCCATTGACAAACTTCAAAATTCTTCGGTGAAATTCAATTTTTCTTCATCAGCAAACTTCAAAATTCTTCGGTGAACTAAAGAATTTCTCACATCAACAAACTCAATTTAACTTAAGAATTTTTTATCAAGTCTAAGATGAATTTGGACCGTTGATTTCAAGATCAATTGTGATCCAGGTTGTTGATTTTTCTCAACTTCATAGTCGCCATGAAAACACCAAATTTGGCCTCCAAGCCAAATTTAACTCTGCAACTTGCAGATTGATGCAATTAATTACTTCTTCAATGACTCTTAACACAATTAAACATGATTTTTCTCATAATTTTGGGTATTTCACTCCGATTTTTTTTGTTTTCCCCAATTTCAACACTAAACAAAAACCTGTAACAAATTTATCAATTTCACGTCGATCTTTGGCCCATACTAGTCTGGTGTTGGAACATTCACTCTAGTACCATTTGTAATGTACCTAGACCCCATGTTGGGCACATCATGAAACCAAATTGACTTACATAACTCTGATACCAATTTAAAAATTCATGTGGCATGACATTCAAACTCATGCAACTGACATTAATTTATAAATCATGAATGCCAACTATTAAAGTTTACATAGTAGCATTCAAACACCAAAATATAGAGTACAACACAACATTCAAGCATATCATTAACACAGTAAATAACATCGGTGACCAAAACACTTATCTTATGAGACAATGTCACCAATTGGTTGTGTATGAAGGACATTCCTCCCAACTTTAGGCTCTACTGCTCCAGTTCTTTCAACAACAGGCTGCCCCCACGCTAGGGATATGAGTCCACAAAGAGGAAATGGATGTTATGGGTGTATATGGTCCACTCAACTACCCAATACTCCAACAACAATTCCAACTGCATGTCTCTCTTCATCATAAGCCTGCACAACCCAAGGGAGGATATGTCCTTCTCTACACCACAGTTCCTCAAACATCTTCATCCCCTTCAAGGATCTAGCATAAACCGACCAAGAATTTTTTAGCCAAGGGATCCAAGAAATCCAACTATAACAGGAGTGACAATGGTATCATTTACACAAGCTCTTGATTAATTTCTCAATAGAAATATCCTTATAGGTTTTAATGAGTATACATGTGCTTCTACAATTGCTAGGTATTAAGCAAGCAAAAGATGTCCAAAGCCTCTCTAGGTACTTGTTTGATTTATTGAGTAAGTCACTTTTATGTTTCTTTCCTAAGTTCGACTTAGGAAAAGCACAATAATTAAAGGTATTAATTAATGTTGGTTACTGACTGAGGTTTTTTAAGGTTAAGTGACTTAGATCTAATCTTGACCATTGATCTCATGTGAGGCTTAGAATTTAATCTTAGCCATCCATCACTTTGAAGATTAGGGGTTAGTGTTTTGGTCATTGAAAATTTATAAAAGAAAACCTAAGGAGAGGAGAAAGACACACACATTGATGAGAAAGTGGTTTTCTTAAGGGAGAGTGAGATACTTGGGGTTGCAGAGAAGGAAAAGTGTTGCAGCAAGGAGATCCCATAAAAGGAAAGAGAGGGTCGAGAGGGCCAGCTATACAGATTCATACCAGTGCATCCATACATCTAAGAGGGAGGTTGAGCATTGGGTTTCAGTGGTTCGATTTTATGTGGGTGGATTTTCCAGAGGGGATGAGTTACAGGTTCCAAACTGCTGTAAAATTTTTTATTTCTCTAAGGGGAATAATAATAATAAAAACATTGAATGTTGGTTTTCCCAAGTTGGGTTTCCAGGGTAAACAATTGTGTAATGTGTGACTGATTTTTCTATTGTGTATGATTGATTTTCTACTTGTTTCTCTACTACATATTTATTGTTAAATACCAATGTATTTTTTATTCAAGGGTTCAACTCATTAATTTCTAGTTAATTAATTTTCTAAGTATAAAATATTGTTGGGAATTTAAAATCAGATTTGGTATTTGATGTTTTAACATGGTATCAGAGAACTAAACTCTAAGAAAGTAGGAGATTGAATTGTCACAAGTTTACAACATAAATTTCCAGCAGTAATTATTTTTTGGTTGAGTATTTGATTGGACAAGATGGCTGCAACTAGATTGATATTTGAAGACTGGTTGGAGGGTGCATCTAATTATAGTCCCTGGAAGGAGAGGATAGAATTGGCGCTGATTGAGAATGGGATTTGGGAGTTTGCAGATCAGAAACTCACCCCTCCTACTGATGCTACACAATTGACTAACCATAACAAAAAGGACATGAAACCATGAGAATTATTCTGGATGCGGTAAAGGATCATGTGATCCCTCATCTATCTAGAAAGAAGATAGTTAGGGATATGTGGGAGGCTCTGACAAAACTATACTAGAGAGATAACCAAAATAAGAAGATGTTGCTAAGAGAGAAACTCAGGGGCACCAAGATGTCCATATCAAATACAATAAATTCTTATCTCACAGGGATCACACAGGTTCATCATGAGTTGGCAGTAGTTAGGGAGGTAGTGTCGAAACAAGATTTGGTGAGGATGACCCTGAATGGATTCACTAAGCCATGGGTTCCCTTCATCAAAGGCATTGTGGCATGAGAAAAACTTCATGACTGGGAGAGATTGTGGGATGATTTCATCCAAGAAGAGATTCAAGAAGAATCTCTACATGGAGTCCAAAAAAATGGGGGTGATGATGAGAACCTTGCTCTTGCAAGTCGAGCAAGGAAGGGCAAGGGGAAGACGAAGAAGAATACTAGTGGGGAGACCACCTACCAGGATGGAAAGAATAAAGACATGAGCAAGGTGAAATGCTTTTCTTGTCTCAAGTTTAGCCATCATGCAAGTCAATTTCCAAACAATAAGAAGGGAAAGAATAAGGCACATGTTGCAGTATTATCAGACACAAGTGAGTGAGTTTTCCACCAAGTTCGAGAAGGAGTTCTCATTGATGTCTTGTCTTTCTATCACCTTAGCCAAGGATGCCCAGTTCGTGGATAGTGGTGCTTCTTGTCATACAGCATGATCACGAGAGATATTCACCAGTATTTCAAAGGAAGACTCAGAACTACATGTGGAGCTTGGTAATGATTCCAAGTGTGTTGTAGAGGGGATTGGGACTATTCAGTTTCATCTAGAGTCAGGAAGTCCTTTGGAGGTGATGAATGTGTTATATGTACCAGGGATAACCAAGAACCTACTTGCAGTCTCATCCATGGAGGACAAGGGGCATGGAGTATATTTTCAGAATGGGCAGGTACTTGTCAGGACGAGAGCTTCTAGTCCAAGTTCATGACAAGTAATTGGAAGCAAAGAGGGTAACTTGTACTTGTTGAAGGATCATCTTGTATGTGCCCTAGTTCATGATAGTGGCAATGAAAACTTGTGTGAGTTATGGCACACGAGGATGGGTCACTTGCATCAAGGGCTTTATCGATATTGAGGGATATTTTCACTGGTCTTCCAGAGTTCAATGTAGAGCAACAGGGTGTGTGCAAGGGATGTACACTTAGCAAGTATGCCAAGATGACCTTTATTAGCTGTGATATCAGGTCCAAGGGAATATTGGATCTGGTGCATTCAGACGTATGTGGTCCTATGTCAGTGGCATATTTGAGTGGTTACAACTACTATGTAACCTCCATCGATGATTTCTCTAGGAGAACATGGATCTACTTCATGAAGACCAAGGATGAGGTCTTCAGTCAGTTTTAGGAATTGAAGGCTCTCGTGGAGAACCATATGTGGAGGAAGGTCATAGTTATAAGGTCATACAATGGGGGTGAGTATACCTCCAATGACTTCAAGAATTTCTGCAAGGAGGAAGCAATTAAGAAGGCTCTGTCAGTGCCATACAACCCACATCAAAATGGGTGGTAGAGAGGAAGAAAAATGCCATAGTTGGAGTTTCCAAGGCCATGATCCATGATCAGGATATTTCGATGTTCCTTTGGATAGAGGCATGCAAAACGTCAACATATATTTAGAACAAGAGTCCTCATAAGGTCTTGGGGAACAAGACTCTTGAGGAGGCATTCACATGAGTGAAATTGAAGGTTGGTCGTTTTTGCATCTTCGGGTGTCTAGTATATATTCATGTACCCTAGAGAAGACGATGAAGTTGGAAGCCTCATCACAAAAGGGCATATTTGTGGGATACAATGAAACTTCAAAGGTGTATCAGGTGTACATACCATCGTAGGGGAAGACTTTGGTGAGTAGGGATGTTAGATTTGAGGAGAGCAGAGCCTTTAGTAAGTCACATGGATCTCTTTCAGTAG
Organism: Picea sitchensis; assembly: GCA_010110895.2. Taxonomy (NCBI): domain Eukaryota; kingdom Viridiplantae; phylum Streptophyta; class Pinopsida; order Pinales; family Pinaceae; genus Picea; species Picea sitchensis. The sequence goes on from SNQJ01S0189976.1 coordinate 16,672, forward strand.
CGACAAAGGATAAGGAGCAAGAGGCTATGAAGATTGAAGAGACACTAGCACCAAAACCGGGGACTCAGTCTTCATATCAAGAGGAGTTGGATATTCCTTCTAATAGTGCCAGAAGGAGGCCAAATTCGCTTGAGTACACACTTAGAGATGCTCAGGAGCATGTGGAGACTCCCAGGAGTACTTTCAGGGAGAGCAAACCACCAAGACATTTTCCTAGTTACATGGTGCTCCTAAGTGAAATCATCGATTCCAAGCCAACCAGTTTTGAAAAGGTTGTAGGCCACCAGGTTTGGAGGGATGCCATGATGTAGGAGTATGCTTCCATCGTGAAGATTGATGTGTGTGACATTGTGTCGAGACCATAGGGGAAATCAATGGTGAGTTTGAGATGGATATTTAAGATCAAGCATACTGCGAATGGCAGTATTGAAAAGTACAAGGTGAGATTCATGGTGAGAGGGTTCTCCCAGAAGGAGGGAGTGGACTATGAGGAGACATTTTCTTCATTGCTAGGTATATTTCTATCAGGGATGTTATATTTATTTCTTCAAAAATGGGGTAGAGGATACATTAGATGGATGTGAAGACAACCTTCCTTAATGGAGTAATTGAGGAGGAGGTGTACATTGAGTAGCCTCGACAATTTGAAGTGCATGGGAGAGATTCTCATGTTTGAATATTGAAGAAGGAATTATATAGACTCAAGGAGGAACTAAGAGCATGGTAGTTAGGATTTATGGGTATTTGTTGAGCATGGGCTTCACCAAGAGTTAGGCATATCCTAACCTATATTATATACTTGTTGGCAATGATCCACTCATCTTGGTACTTTATGTATATGACTTATTTATTATAGGGTCAAAGAGGCTCATTAAGATGTGCAAGAGAGATTTAGCTTTGAAGTTTGAGATGAAGGACATTGGCATGATGCACCATTTTTGGGGATTGGAGGTGTGGCAGCAGATGGGTGAGATTTTCTTGGGACATGGAAAATATGCAGTTGATATCCTGAAGAGATTTTGGATGGTGGATTGTTGTAACGTCCCCGACCATCCATGTTGGGCCACGCTACACCAGAGAACTCTTTCGTTCTCTCTGCAGAACATACTTAACATACCCAGTATCCAACTAAGTTATGCCACAAATTTTTCAAACTACATGCAATTAAAATATATACACAAAGAACTCTTACGAAAACATATATATATAACGTAAACAACCAAATACATATGTAAATGCACAGATTCACACTAAAATAATAGTAAACATATACATGGAGCATATACAAGAAATACTCATAAAAATAAACACAGTTATAACCGCATATATGATAACCCATAAAAATAAGCATGTAAATAACAATGCAACATATAAATTTATCACACAATTGGCACTTATCTTGGTAAGAATGTCACCAACTGTGTGCATACCTTCCATGAACCTCCCAACCTTAGACCACACTGTTCATCACTCTCAACAGTTAGT
>SNQJ01S0189977.1:5536-18155 GCA_010110895.2 Picea sitchensis
TATATAATGTAACTATTGTAGATATATTTAAATGAAAAATTTACTTATCTTACTTATGTATATGATATACAAACTTCAAGTTTTAATCTAAACTTACGAAACTCAATGTAAAAAAAATATTGCTTCTAAGAAGGAGATAAAGAAAGCACATAAAAATATTTTTTTTGTTTTTCCTTTATAAATCTAAACTAAAAAGAAAAAATACAATGAAACATAAATGTGTTGATAGTCAAAGATGAACCATACATACTAGTTTCATTGATAAGTAAACGACGGAAAAATATAAATGGGCTAACCTCTTACTGAGTTTAACGATATATATCCAAGCTTTTGCATGATCAGATAACATTCAACTACCATGTCCAAGAGGGAAACCTGCAATGAACCTTGAGACTGTTCTAAATAAATCCAAAACAATGTGTTGGCAGTTGAGTTTTAATAACATAATAGATGATACGAATAGGTTTGTGATCTTATGATTGCAAGCAATTACATTAAGATAAATCTGATTGTAACAACGTTGCATTTAATCATTCAACTAGAAATTAAAGAGAAATCTTTTCATTTAAGCTAAATAGATGATCACACTGTCGATATCTAGGGCATCAAATATGGACAGTATTTATAAAAGAATTATCCCAAAACATAACAGATTGTGAAGTCAAAAGCTAACAAAACCTATTAGTATATCGGGATAAACAAAGTATAAATGAAACACCATTTACAAGAAGCTAAAGCTAAAATGCAAATTGTTGTTCCATTCAAGTTTGTGAATTAATCGTCCACCTTCAGCCCCAGGCTAAGATGTATTCATTATCAAAATCTATAGTATTTAAAGATTTCTTGTAAGATAAACATCCTATCTTGTAATATAGGATCAGATCCCAAAAAGATCTACAAGTTACAAAAATAGAGGGTCCAAAGCCACTCAATATCAAACTATATCTTCAAAATCATGAAAGTTTTGTTTTTATTTACAAAAAGAGACAAAAGAAATGGCTAATTAACTAATTCCAAAAATCTTCCATCTTATGAGATCACCACAAGATACATGATATTCTAAAAGAAAAAAGAAATGAAGAAATTAGATATTTATTTAACTAATATTTTCCAAAAATTTTCATGACAATTGACTGGCTACAGAATCTGTTGATTCTGTAGCTAGTCTTTTTTTAGACAACATAAATATAAATCAATCCATATTAACTAGAAAAATAACAATAAAAGCACAACTAAGATAAAAAGAAAACTTACCTTTCAACTAAATACTAAATTCGAATAATAAAATCTCAGAGTTGATCACTGCTTTGACACACTCAACATTTTTTATTATGACATTTCCAGTCCTTTTCAAACGTTTTCCTTGCCTTTGTGAATTGATATTGAACTCGTGGTTTTCAATTGTTAATAAGTCATTTTGAGTCGTAAGGGTCTTGAGCTTCGCTTGAAGGACGGGGACATCTGTGTAATATTGGCCTATCCAATGTAGGCACACTTCGCACTATGGAGCTGGGACAGTCGGTTGAGGAGGCACATGACTGTGCATCAAAACATTACCACTATCCACCGTGGGATTTTGACTGAGTTTAATTCCTGGGAAATATTTGTTGTGTTTCAGGCACGGTGGTAGGTTATTTACAAAATCAAAAGTCTAACTAAGATCTGATTTGGAGTAATTCGGGTCTTCACCGGCCAGGAACTTTTCGATCTCAGAATCAGATCTTTCATGGACCTCGATCGCTTCGATCGAGCTCACATGAGTTTTTGATCTATTTCGTAGGCTCCTCGAGATTAATCTCCCAACCCTTTTGTTATTAAACCCTATGTCTAGATTCTTCTTTAACAATTTCCGTGAGCGTTTAATGATGGGTTTTTCAATGCTATTAGGGAAAACATACTTTTCACGCTCAAGAAATTCAATGAACCTAGGGCTAGCATCTCGTTGCTCGAATATAGCCTGATCGAGCTTAGCCCTTTTATAGGGTTTTTCGCATGAGAAATCTGGCCTGTCACTGGAAGGAACATGAGGCCTTTCTAGCATAAGCTTATCAACCACATGGATTTCTGCAGGGTTTACTATAGCAAAGCCATTGCGGGTTACAAAAGTATCCCAATCATCACCCTGTAGTTTCAAATGATGAACTAGCAGCAACCTAATCAACCCATGGTGGAATAAACTAGAATTCAAACTCTGCCTTTTATTCTCTTAGACATTTTATATAAACTCCTCAATAAGTAGAATGGCATGTTTAATTTAAATCCGATGAAATGCATTAGCAGTCTTATGTGGTAAAGGAAAACGAGGCTGTAGCAACCTTCACATGTAATGAATTGCCTCAACACTTCCAATAAACCATGCCACCTAATCTTCAACAGAGAGATTGGCATACCTTTGTCACAGCACTGGATTTTCTGAGAGGTATCAAACAAACTCCATGGCACCTCTTCCAACTTTAAATTTTTAAACCATTTATGGCTAGTGAGTGGAAGGCCTGCTGCCTCGCTCAGAAATTCCTCAGTGATTTCTAATTGAACATCGCCCACTTTAGTTCTGCATCCATCGAAATTGAGGGCAAACTCTTGGGTTGCTTGTAAGTTGTAACCCTGGAATTTCTTGAGAAAGTCAACCCAACCCTGAATCCTAAGGTATTCACTCATATCATCATACAAAAGCAAGGTTTGGGATCCATTTGGCTTGACACGGATGATAGGGGCCATAAGGGTTCAGACAGGCAGTCACGAAGGCAGCCAAAATTCACTGTGAGCATGAAGGGTTTCAAAAACAGAGGAAACCAGAGCAAATACAAACTCACCATTACCCTAGCATGACAAAAATGAGAGCATAAGGGGTTTCAAGCCATGCAAATTTGGGCATTTTGGGTAATGAATTCCATGAGTACAGAGCGAAACCCAAGACACTGGTTTGTGATGATGGATCTGTCGATTTGAAATGACACCTCAAATAGAGTATAAGGTACGACTGGGTTGTGTTTGAATCTCATCATTGTGTAATGGGTGAAGTTGATTTGCTAAGGTTAGGAGAAGAGGTGTTTTACAAACCATAGCATAACAAAAGTTTAAAATGAAAATCGATTTACCAAGAATTATAAATGAAACAAACGTATAGTCCATTGCCAATCGATTCTTGGTGTATTCTCCAAGTACTCAAGATATAACTTATAATCCATGAGCAACTTAAAACAAATGTTTTATTGATATATGATAAGCCTCAAAACAAAACAACATCCATTAATAGAGTTGTAAGAACATTTACCCTACATAAAGACCAAGCCTTGGATATAATAGAAATTTGATTATAAGTTTCAATGCTTCATTCATGCTTTCAGTCATGAATGAAGCATGAAAACGAAAATGATAAATTAGGATCAATCAAAACATCTTCTTTACAACCGAGTAGTCACCTTCAAATAGAAATATTTACATGGCGAAGCATAGGCAACTACTAAAAATTTTATTTGTCACTTTGAAAGGAAAAAAATTGTGTAGGGCTGCCAACAATGGCGACTTACTGGAAGAAGAAGTTATCTCTACATTACCGACAAGTTCATGTTAGGATTGTTTAGAATGATTATAGATCGAAGCATAGTTAAAGGACATGAAGCATCTCAACAATCATTACACAATCCAGCTTCAGATATCTTTCTGTCCTAATGAAATCCGGTGACAAAAGTTTAACTACAAGAGCAGTGATGTTCAAGTAAATGGCTTCGATATTGTTGATAGGGCCACTATTGCCAGTAGGCATCCATAGCCTCGACAGGGATGTCAATTAACCCATTCTGACGCCTCTATCCTATCTAAGAAATTTCGATTCAAAATGAAAGATACTTAAGGCCAATATCAAAATTTATACCTGATAATTTTCTTGAACCCGACATTGCTTCGTTGCCAGCAGGTCTGTTTAGTATGATGGGGAAATTGTCTTGGCACCATGCATGCATTTACCCGCTGCCAAAAGACCTGTTCAGTATCCCGGCGGGTTTACAAACATTTCCCACAACTCTTGAGAAATTGTTTACAATCTGATATAAATTTAAAGATATTCAAAAGAGCAGGGTGATGCTGAAAATTCCAATCTTTAGAACACTTGTTATTTTTCAGCCTTTAATTTTCTGCTTAGTCACCTTCATTATGATCTGAAGTTAGTTTCTTGATGAAACCAATTTTTTGAGGACAGGAAGGCATACTTGAGTTTATTTCTTTAAAAGTAGGGACAGCGTAAAAATATTTAAAGATGATCGTGTCTGCTCATAATTATAAAGTGAGACCAAGAATTATGTTTCAGACAAAATTTTTCTTTAGTTAGTCTGTGTTTCAGCAATTCATAGCATTGATGCTCTTGAGAAGACCTTAACAGTTGCTTCATAATGATGCATTCTATTTCTCCTTCACGAACTAAAAGGTGACATGGGCATAAGTTTAACCAATAGCAGCGAAAAAAAACAAAATGAAAATAACCAAAATCTGAAAATAAAAATAAATCAAAACAGAAAAATATGTACAAAAGGTGGATCTGGAACTATCACGAAAAATACCTCTTGAGAGGTTGGCCATTCACCGGGAAGGTGTCTGACTATCCCTCTAAATTCTATAGGTGGAAAGAGTTGGGACCTAGTTTTTCAACGATTACGAAAGGCCCCAACCACAGGTTCTGGAACTTGGTATGTTCCCCTTTTCCCTCTTGAGGTTTATCCCACTTGAGAACCAGATCTCCTACCTCGAAGTCTCTATCTGAAGTAGAGTTTGAATTGAACCAGCTTTTCATGATATGATGATGTTGATCCAGTCTCTCTTTTGCTTGTGCTCTTACTTCCTCTAATTTCAACAAAGCATTAATTCAACTTTCCAGAGGAGGAAAATCCTCTTCCTGAACTTTCTGCGATAATTGCAGAGAGGGAAGCAGAACATGAGGAGGGAGAATCACTTATCTTCCGTAAATGATAAAGAAAGGAAAATTACCAATAGAAGTTTTTGGTGTCACCTTATCATCCCAGAGTGCGTTAGAAAGAGCATTGTGCCAGTTTTTGTGGTTTTCAGAAACTGTCCTCTTGATGATTTTGATCAGGTTTTTGTTTGTTGATTCTGCTAAGACGTTTCCTTGGGGGTAATAGCTGGTAGATTATTTTAGTTTTATCCATTTTTATAAAGAAAAAACACTCATATCAAGGGATGAAAAGTAGGAAGCATTATCGAAGACCAAAAACTCGGGAATACTGAATCGAGTAACGATGTTTGAGTTAAGGAAAGATATTACCTGACTAGTGTTTACCACTTTTAGTGGTGCAGCCTCAGACCATCTGGCAAAATAATCCATTGTTGTAATGATGTATTTATGCTGCTGCGAGGAAGTGGGTTAATCGGCCCTATAATTTCAAGGCCCCACTGTTGAAAAGGAGAATCTACCGAAACAGGCTGCAAAGGGAATGTTGCCTTCTATACTCGTCCAACAGCCTTTTGGCAGATTATGCATTTACGACATAATGCATGGGCATCTTTGAACAACGTGGGCCAATAGTACCCAACTCTTAATACTTTGTGAGCAGTGGCATCTCCACCGAAGTGCCAACCAACTTCACCTACATGCAGTTCAGATAATACTTTCTCTACTTCCTCTTTTTCCAAACAACGCATGAGGACGTTATCAAAATTTTTACGGAATAATACGCCATTTACTAGCTAGAAAGTTGGAGATTTTAGTCTTAATGATATCCTCTTTTTAGGATCGATATGGTGAGGAGAAGAACCGTGTGTTAGATAAAATTTAATATCATCAAACCAAGAATTGGCAACAACTAGTGTACAACAAATTTGATTTTGACTATGTTGATTTACAGTTAAGACATTAATTTGACTCTCTTGCTCTTCAACTGAATTAGCCACTAGTTTGCATAGACCTTGACCTATGACAATTTGTGCATGAGTAATTTCGAGGTCATACTCTTGTAACGATGTCATCTAGTTTTCCCGTTTTTCACCCAATTCCTTTTGTACTAATAGGTTTCTGACAACAGGATAAGGCACAACAACTTTAGTTATGGATTTCAGCAAATATGATCGGAAATGTTTCACTGCTTTGAAAACTTCATAAGCCTATTGATCTACAACTGGGTAGTTAAGCTCTTATCCTTTGAAGGTTGAGCTCATGAAGGCAATGGGGATTTCATTTCTTTCAAAATTCTTTTGGGTCAAAACAGTTGCATAAGATTGTTTAGAGGCGAAAGTATAAAGAGTGAAATCTTGTGAGAAATCAAGACTCATCAAGGAAGGGTCTTCTACTATGGTCTTTTTAATGGAATCGCAAGCTTGATTTTCCTATGGTCCCCAATGATATTAAACATCCCTTTTAATTAAGTTTTGCAATGGCCTTACCATTTCTGAGAAACTTGGGACAAACCTTCTGACAAAATTGATCTAGCCTAAAAATGATTGCATAGATTTTTTGGAAGAGTGGGGAGGAAGTTTGGAAATGGCTTGAGTTATTTCATGATCGATGATTATCCCATGACTGGATACTATGAATCTGAGAAGTTTGCCTTGTTCCACTGCAAATATAGACTTCTTAGGGTTGAGAGATATGCCATACTTGTGACATCGTTCTAGGACGCACCTAAGGTGAGACAACTGATCTTTCTTATTTTTGGAGAAAACGGTAACGTCATCAAGATAGACCACTACAAATTGATTTATGAGACCACAAAAAACAATATCCATTTCTCTCTGAAAAGTGGCCCTGACATTTATAAGCCCAAAAGGCATTTTCCTGTAGGCGTAAGTACCCCATGGGGTACGAAATGTGGTTTTTAACTGGTCTGGAGGAGACATGAGAACCTGGTTGTATCTCAAAAAACCATCTAGGAGTGATAGTCTTTCAAAACCAGATATCTGCTGAAGAATTTGTTCCATTGGGGGAACAAGATAATTGTCTTTGTCAGACGCTCAGTTCAAGTTATCAAAATTGACACAGAGTCGAATTTCGCCACTTTTCTTCCTTATAGGAACCATATTAGACACCCATTATGTGTGTCTTACTGGGAATATTATCTTTGCATTCAATAGTTTATTTAGTTTTTCCTTGACTGTTGGTTCCAACTTAGGGTGCATCTTTCTCGGCTTCTGCTGAAAAGGTTGAGTCTGGGATTTCATGGGGATGGTATGTTGTATTATATTATGGTCAAACGTTTTTAAGTCATCATATGTCCAAGCAAAGACATCCTTGAATTCTCTAAACAGTTTTATATAATCGAACCGCTCTTCCTCGGAGCATCCCATTCCCAAATAGATATATTGTGGATTATATTTAGTCCCTAGATTTACCTTTTCATGAGTTAAGGAAGAACTATTTGTTTTACAATTTATAAATTTTCTAAATTTATCATGCAAATCATAAAAATTTTCTAGTCTTACCACAGATTTAGGAATAGAGTTTACCAGACCAGATGTTGATTCGGGAGACCACGACTCTGGTATTACCGTGAAATTGCGGATATTTTCATTGTGAGTGCCTTCATCGATAACTGCATCTCGGAAGGTGTCCATGTGCAAAAAACTGATAATCTGTTGATCATAATCAAACACTCTCCAATTAGTGACGTTGTCTAGAATCGATGGTCTAAACAATAACTCAATTGAAAATGAATTTGGAGAGAGACCTTCTGTGGGAAAAAGTTTAGAAGTGACGTTAGCTAATAAACCAGCCTCATAATTCTTTAATCTTGGAATGGAATTAATGTTGAATGAAAAAAAATTGTGCATTAGATTCCATACCTCAGTCTGGTAACTTTTCAGGTGTGGTGATAGGAAATGTATGGAATTTCTTACCTGCCTGACCACAATTTTTGAATCTCCGAATACTATTAAGTTCTTTGCGCTCATATCTACAACTTTCCTGAGTCCTTGAAAGAGTGCCTCATACTTGGCTGTGTTGTTGGTACATTCAAACTCTAGTCAACAAGCGATAAAAATTTTATTACCTGCCGAGTCGATGAGTACACATCCTGCACCAGTTCCTTCTTTAGATTTGGATCCATCGAAGTAAAGTGACCATATTTGAGCTTCATCAACAGTGTTTGGCACATTCTATAAAGCTGTTGACTAAGTACATGTCATGAGCTCCGACTGTTGTTTCGAATCAGCGATGGGAGAAGTTTCGGCCATGAAGTTACCGAAGAAAGTGTTCATTCCCTGCATTTCAAGCGAATTAGTGGAAGAAATAAATGGTTCATTAGCATCATTCAAATCTGTCGCGGTGTGTTTGAGATAGTGTTTGTGGTTAATCCTAATCCTATTTGGCTATCCATTTTATGGAAGCCACAAATGAGACCAATCTATTGCAAAGTATCCATGTAGTTGTTCAGACCAGTCCTGGCTTAGGACAAAACCATAAACTTCAGGGATGTCAACAATAATGATATCAATAATTTGGTGAACTTTCAGATTAGAAGATAGCCTAACAAGCATGTTATTTAGTTCACCAATTACCTTAACATTCGTCCAATCGAGCTGAATGATTTTAAGACTAGAAGGTATAACTTTAGCATTGATTTTTTGGCAAACAGACAAGGGCATCACATTTGATGATGCGCCAGAATCTACCATGCAATTATGGACATTTCTGTTGAAAATTTCAAAAGTTAACAAAAAAGGTGGGACATTTTTGTGAGCATTAACAACAAAATTATGCTGATTTTTAGTCGTTGTCCTTGAAAATACTTTATCTACATTTGATATAGTTTTTTCGATGAGACCCCCCCTTTTTTTTAAGTAAAAAAGGGGGCGAATCCTTCTATTCAATCCATGAAAAAAGTACAAAGTGATACATCGATTTGTATATAGGAGAAGACCCCCTGGAAAGAGAACAGGGGATCACTTGAAACTAGCCTATGCTAAAAGAAAGCTCCATAGAGTGCATGGGAAAAGCAAGATGAAACATTACAATATAAGGAGAAAGGGTCGGATCATTATGTTGGCTGGTGAGGATCCTTTCTACCTTTTTTCTTATGAACATCAATCCAACCAAAGAAGTTGATAGGCTCAACAGATTTTACCACCAAAGCCAGATGGTCTGAGGAAGTGTCGTAATCTTGAGTTGTTGAATCCAGGGGTGCTTCTTTGTTGTTGACTGAGTTGTCTGATTCATGAGGACACTTCTGAGTCCCTGTGAGTAGGGTTGTGATCATGATTGTGTCAATTGTTTCCCCCTTTTTGAGAGGTGGGTGCAAGGACTTAATTGCGGGAGTTGGAATCATGACTTCTGAATCTTCAGGATTTTGTGTCGAGGCTACAGGCTGGTGTTTTGGGTCGACAGTTGTTTGCTGAGAGAAAGTTGGGGCCTGCAGAGGCATTGAGGAAGGCAGAGGAGTTGGATCATATTTGTGATTTTTCTTATTGTCGGAGGAAGGGTTCGGGCGGCTTTTGTGAGATTTTGGTCCTTGCCAACCATTGGCTCTTTTCCGTGCTCCAGAAGTTGAGTAAGGGATTGGGGATAGAGAAAAAGTTTCCTGGAGGTTCCCTGTTTGCTGATAGGAGCAACATCTAAAGGCATTGTTCTCATAATCGATCATCTGTGTGAAAGGATCTCCCTCATCCCAATCTATAAGAATCCTATCTGGAAGCCCTTGACTAAGGTCAATTTCAATGCATATGTGGGCGAAAGTGATGAAGCCTTTCACTATCCTGTTTATGTCTATCTTGATAAATCTACCCAAAGCATTGCCCAGGGTGGGTAAAAAAGATGAAGAATAGAAATGCAGGGGTAAATTGGGTATTCTTACCCAGACCGGTGTAGTCATGGTTGTCATGGTCAGTGGATTGAAGTCAGGGAACCATCTCTAGATGGAGAGACCATATCTTCCCCAGAACCAAGGACCTTTCTCTAGCACGCATTGACATTCAACTTCTGTGGAGAAGTTGACGATGAAGAACCCCTTGGAGCAGAAGAACAACTCATGACCTTCCGACCAGGTCTTGTTAACCCATTCCTTTAGCACAGAGGCCAAGGGCCAAGGTCCACTGAAGCGGCAAATGAGGGCTTTTGCCTGGTAGATAAAGGCATAGCCATAGACTTGGGGATCTTCAACTTCTGTTGTTTGAGGTTCTGCGCACTGCTCTGTAATGAAGGTATATCTAAAGGGCTCCTTTACTTTTGAAGCTTCAGCCTTGAACCCCGAAGGAGTGGAAGTCCCTGATTTCACGGCATGCTTATAAGAGCTTGGATGAGTGACTAAAGGTGCTCCTCCACTCAAACGAGAAGTGAGAGAAATGGTTGTGTTTTTTAGATTCCCATAGTCCCATAGCAGAGAGCTATCCCCAAGCTTCCATCCTTCAAAGATTAGTCATTGGAATTTAGGCGGAGTACCTGTAGCCTGGTGGATTTGGGTTTTGAGCTCAAAAACGGAGTCTGAGTCTTAAGCCTGTAAGCAGAGAGAAGATTCGGCAGTGGTCTTTACAAAAAGGGGGAAGCTTTCTGCAACCTCAGAGCTAGTCTTACCGCGATATTTAGAATGAAACCTCACTCTTTCATTACTCTTAACTAGATTTCTGTACCAGAGCGAAGGTGAAGAATCCCCCAAGAGACATAGATCCCTGAGGTCTCTGCTAGTTGAATGTCTTTCGAACTTTAGATCAAGGCGACGGTGACAGCTAGGGTTTAGCACTTGCCACACCCACAGTCTATTCTCAACATTGATCTGGTCCCAAATCATTGGTTCTCTCTCGCCAGAGAATGAGTTGGAGCCTCCCTCCTCGGTTTCCTCTGCGTCAGATGCTAACCTTATCGACGAGATGAACCGTTTCTTCCATCCTGGTGTTGCAAGCATGATGGAGACTCCATCTATGGGGACTGGTTGTGTTTCCATTTCAGGATCCTTCTCCGTGGGTTGTTGCTGGTCCATCTCAACCCTTGTGACACCCACTTGCATAAGTTCTTCGATGGACGCATCGAGGGCCTGTCTATCTACCTTCCCGGCTAAGAGCTTCGCCTCCTGCACAATGTGGACGTCCCAACCGACATCAAGATATGGCGCATAAAGATGCTTGATCGCCATATTCGTGCAAATATTCTTCCAATCCCATGTCTCCCTGTGTTGGTCCATAGAGCAAACCCTCGTCTTCCAGAATCGAAAAAAAAAATCAATTCGTGGGAAATCAGATATTAACTCTGCAAAAACTAGTGATTTCTTGGACTTGGCCGAAGAAAAGTCGAGATCAAATTCTTGTAAGATGATAATCCATTTATTATATTTTCTGCCTATGATACATCTAGTGAGGACATATTGAAATGGATTAAACATCGGCCCGATGTGATCCCTTTTATCTGGGGGTTTAGGTGTTGTTTTAGCAAGGATCTTTTGAGTTGTTTTAGAACTGATTTTTGCAATTTTCTTGCTGTTTAGATTGTTATTTTTTCTATTTTCTATGATGTTCTGAAGCATTTTCTGCAGAAGAAGAGGGAATTTCAACAGTTCATAAACATAAATATTAGCCCTGAGTTTCTTTAAGCCTTCAATCAAATCATAGTCTAAAGCCCGGGCTACTAAATCCTGTTTCGTTTCAGCTTGTTTCAATTGTCTTGGAGGCACATTAGTACCTATTTCGGAAGAGGGTTTACTTTGTGCTTTGCTTCTAGTGTTGCAAGGATGGACAGTTTCAAACTGTCAGAAAAATGTCCGAAGACATTGGGAGATGACTCCTCTTCTTCAGCTACTTCTTCTTCAACCACCTCTTCATAATTCTCATGGGAAACTAAGTTATCATGTGCTTCTAGGATAGTTTGTAGAGCATATTGCAAGCTTTCGAGATTCATACCTTCAAGGGTCGGATTCAGCCGGTTGGGGGGAAAAGGTTTTCTGAAAGGAGGTGTGTAACTTCCTTTTCTCGAAGATGTTTCTTCAGCCGAGCTCCTCAAGTCTACGACTTGATTTGATAATTTTTGGACGACCTTTTGTAAACTTTCTAAGTCTGAGGTTTCTGATTGGGTTTTGGTTTGAGGAGGCCTAGTAAGAAGGGCATCTTGGAGGTGAAAATTGGCAACTTGGAGGTGAAAATTGGCAACTTGCTTACCCTCCAAGAGTGTATTGTATGTGTGGTCGAATTCTGGATCACTTGTGTAGAGAAGTGGCCAATCAGAAGTCTCGTGCCCACAAGAGTTGAGCACAGTGGTTAGCACCACGATGGGTGGTCGACTGAGGTAGTATGCAACATTATTGGTGCTGCCTTTCTTGTACTTAATGTTCAAATGAAACTGTTGCAGGTATGTGGACCACTTCTGATGGCGATCATTCTGCAACTTCCCTTGTGTCTATATGAACTACATGGGTCAGTGGTCTATGTGGATGACCATTTCCTTTACCAAAATGTAATGCTTCCATTGCCGATAAGCCTGCACAATGGAATGCATTTCTTTTTCATAAGTGGGATACTTCTGGACTATGTCGGAAAATGTCTCACTATGATATGCCACTGGATGCCCATGTTGAGTAAGGATTGCCCCAATGGCATAGTCAAAGGCATCTGTCTCGATCTCAAATGGTTGTTGCAAGTCTGGTAATGTGAGCACTGGTGCAGAGTAGAGGAGATGCTTCAACTCCCTGAATGCCTTCTG